>UESW01004457.1:407502-423309 GCA_900491605.1 Calamus simplicifolius
CAAGCCCTGATCTCGATCGGCGACGACCGATCTCGGACCGTGGCAATTGGTCTGATCGACAAAGATACGACGGTTGCGATCGATCCAAGCCCTGATCCCGATCGGCCACGACCGATCTCGGACCGTGGCGATCCGTCCGAGATCGGCGACGATCCAACGGTTGCGATCGATCCAAGCCCTGATCCCGATCGGCCACGACCGATCTCGGACCGTGGCGATCCATCCGAGATCGGCGACGATCCGACGGTTGCGTTCGATCCAAGACCTGATCTCGATCGGCGACGACCGATGCAATATTTGCGTCGCAATTATTGCATCGCAATATTTGCGTCGCAATATTAAAATTTAAAATATTTAATTCTGCTAAAAACATTGCGATGCAAATATTGCGTCGCAATATTTTTAATGATATAAAAAATTAATTTAAAAATATTGCAACGCAATATTTGCGTCGCAATATTAAAAATTTAAAATATTTAATTCTGCTAAAAATATTGCGACGCAAATATTGCGTCGCAATATTTGTATTAATATTTATATTTTGTAAAAATTTAATTTAAAAATATTGCGACGCAATATTTGCGTCGCAATATTAAAAATTAAATTTTTTTAAATTCTGCTAAAAACATTGCGACGCAAATATTGCGTCGCAAGATTTTTATTGATATTTATATTCATAAAAAATTAATTTAAAAATATTGCGACGCAATATTTGCGTCGCAATATGAAAAATTAAATTTTTTAATTCTGCTAAAAACATTGCGATGCAATATTGCGTCGCAATATTTTTATTGATATTTATATTTCATAAAAAATTAATTAAAAATATTGCGACGCAATATTTGCGTCGCAATATTTTTAATGTATTTATAATTCATTAAAATTAATTTAAAAATATTGCGACGCAATATTTGCGTCGCAATATTAAAAATTTAAAACATTGCGACGCAAAATTGCGTCGCAATATTTTTATTGATATTTATATTTCATAAAAAATTAATTTAAAATATTGCGACGCAATATTTGCGTCGCAATATTAAAAATTTAATTTTCTGAATTCTGCTAAAAACATTGCGACGCAAATATTGCGTCGCAATATTTTTTATTGATATTTATATTTTATAAAAATTAATTTAAAAATATTGCGACGCAATATTTGCGTCGCAGTATTAAAAATTTAAAATATTTAATTCTGCTAAAAATATTGCGACGCAAAATATGCGTCGCAATATTTTTAATACTATTTATACCTCATAAAAAATTAATTTAAAAATATTGCGACGCAATATTTGCGTCGCAATATTAAAAATTTAATTTTCTTAATTCTGCTAAAAACATTGCGACGCAATATGGCGTCGCAATATTTTTTATTGATATTTATATTTTATAAAAAAATAATTTAAAAATATTGCGACGCAATATTGCGTCGCAATATTAAAATATAATTTTTTTGGATTTTTTGGTTAATTGAGTCGCTGATGAGTCGCTAATGCGTCGCAATATTTTGTTGTCAAAAGGCGTCGCAAGTGGTCGCAATTTAGCGACGCAATTTGCGTCGCTATTTCAGTATTTTCTTGTAGTGGATGACCGATCTCCGACCGTCATGATCGATCCGATCGGCGATGATTTGATGGTTGCGATCGATCCAAGCCCTGATCCCGATCGGCGACGACCGATCTCTAGCCATTGCGATCGGTCCGGTCGGCGACGATCCGACGGTTGCGATCGATCCAAACCGTGATCCTGATCGACGACGACCGATCTCGGACTGTTGCGATCGATCCGATCGGCTATGATCCGATGGTTGCGATCGATCCAAGCCATGATCCGGTCGGCGATGACCAATCTCGGACTGTTGTGATCGGTCCGATCGGCGACGATCCGATGGTTGCGATCGATCCAAGCCCTGATCTCGATCGGCGACGACCGATCTCCACCATCGTGATCGATCCGATTGGCGATGATCCAACGGTTGCGATCGATCCAAGCCATGATCCTGATCGGCGACGATCGATCTTAGGCCGTTGTGATCGGTCTGATCGGCGATGATCTGACGATTGCGATCGATCCAAGCCCTGATCCCGATCGGTGACGATCGATCTCCGATCGTCGCGATCAATCCGATCGGCAACGATCCGACGGTTGCGATCGATCCAAGCCCTGATCCCGATTGGCGACGATCTATCTCGGGCCATTGCGATCGGTCCGATCGGCGACAATTCGATAGTTGCGATCGATCCAAGCCCTGATCCGATCGGCGACGACCGATCTTCGACCGTCACGATCGATCCGATCAGCGACGATCCGATGGTTGCGATCGATCCAAGCCCTAATCCCGATCGGCGACGACCGATCTCGGGCCGTTGCGATCGGTCCGATCGGCGACTATCCAACGGTTGCGATCGATCCAAGCTGTGATCCCGATCGACGACGACCGTTCTTGGACCATTGCGATCGATCCGATCGGCTATGATCCGATGGTTGTGATCGATCCAAGTCATGATCCCGGTTGGCGACGACCGATCTTGGCCATTGCGATCGGTCCGATCGGCGACGATCTGATGGTTGCGATCGATCCAAGCCATGATCCCGATCGGCGACGACCGATCTCTGACCGTCGCGATCGATCCGATCGGCGACGATCCGATGGTTGCGATCGATCCAAGCCCTGATCCCGATCGGCGACGACCGATCTTGGGCCGTTGCGATTGGTCCGATCGATGACGATCCGACGTTGCGATCGATCCAAGCCCTAATCCCGATCGGCGATGGCCGATCTCTGACCGTTGCGATCGATCCGATCAGCGACGATCCGACGATTGCGATCGATCCAAGCCCTGATCTCGATCGATGACGATCGATCTCGGGCCGTTGCGATTGGTCCGATCGACGATGATCCGATGGTTGTGATCGATCCAAGCCATGATCCCGATCTGTGACGACCGATCTCGGACCGTCGCGATCGATCCAATCGGCGACGATCCGATGGTTGCGATCGGTCCAAGCCGTGATCCCGATCAGCAACGACCGATCCAACACATGTACCAAAATAATTTTTTTAAAATAATTGCGACGCATTTCATTGCGTCGCAATATTTTATTTCTAATTTTTTATCTTTTAATTATATTTTGTAAAATTTATTTTTTTAAAAAAACATTGCAACGCATTATTTGCGTCGCTAAATTAAAAATTAATTTTTAAATTTTTTAATTTATTGCGTTGCTACTTAACATAATTAATTTTTTTAAAATATGCGACGTAATCAAATGCATTGCAATATTTTTATTTCATATTACTTTTAATTTTTTTATAAAATTTATTTTTTAAAAAATATTGCGACGCAATACTTGCATCGCTAAATAAAAAATTATTTTTTTAATTTTGTGTTTTATTGCGTCGCTATTTAACATAATCAATTTTTTAAAAACATTGCGACACACTGAATTGCATCACAATATTTTATTTTATAATTATATTTTATAAAAATTAATTTAATTTAAAATAATTGTGGCACAATACTTGCGTCGGTAAATTAAAAAAATTATTTTTTTAATTTTTTGGTTTATTGCATCGCTATTTAACATAATTAATTTTTTTGAAAACATTGCGACGCATTTGGTTGCATCGCAATATTTTTATTTCATAATTCTATTTAATAAAATTTAATTTTAAAAATATTGCGATGCATTATTTGCATTGCTAAATTAAAAAATTAATTTTTTTGATTATCTGGTTTATTGAGTCGCTAATGCGTCGCTAATTGAGTCACAATTTTTTGTTGTCGCGGAGGCATCGCAATTTGGTCTCAATTTAGCGACGCAAGAATGCGTCGCTAAATTTGCGTCGCTATTTCACTATTTTCTTGTAGTGAAATAATCCTTTAAGGTGTTCCAGCTGAACATCAGGAAAACCAACAAAAGGAACAGACACTGGTATAGATGCAGGGACGGAAGTAGGTGCCGGTGGTGGTGATGATCTGCTAGGTTCTGATGAATGATGCCTCACTGAAGGACCTACCTCAGAAGGTGCAATGGCTCCAAAGTCATCCGCTCTCTCATCCAGATTACCCTTTCTTTCCCATCTACCATCCACTTTCACAAATCCCATTCTATGCACAGTAGCTAGGCTGTAATAATCAGTGTGTCTAAGGTTCTTCAAAGGTTCATTCTCAGAGATAACAACTCCTTGACTTCTAAATGCCATGATTAGGACCATCCCATAAGGCAATGAAGATCTCCTCTTGCCCTTGGCCTCAGCCATGTACCATATCATCATTCCTGCTAAATTGATTGGCTAGCCCGTCAAGATACTGTCCATTAACAATATGTCTCGCTCTGAGACATACTCAAATGTCTAGTCTTGGAAAATAGGATCCTACCACATATGTTATATAACAGTCTAAGTTCAAAGGCAACTGATTTGCCCTAATTTCTTCAAAATTAGTGAAATCTCTACCCAACATCCTCGATAATGCTCCTGCTCTGTCACTGTGACTAGTAGCAATCATCCCTACAACAGAGATTTCTAAAAGATTTCCTAAAATCTCAAAAGTGAGATGGATTCTCTTTTCTCTTACCATACTCACTAATCCACCATCTTTCCTTGATAAATTGAAGTAAAATTCCTTTACAAGAGTCAGATAAGTAGGTACATCTAAGGAACATACCTTATCCCAACCAAGTTCCTTGATTTGTTTACCAATTGCAAAACCCTCGGCTTCAAAGAACTCAAAATCTATCTTCCTTCCCATGGTTATGATTCGGCCAGCTAGGATATCTACTTGTGGAGAGGAGAGGCTAGAGTTGTCAGAGTGTGTTGAAGAAGAATCATCACTCGGTGTAGGTTCACGGACAGGGCGCCGCACCGTCCGCTTCCTTGTAGTCACGGGAGCTTCAAAGATCGATCCCCTACGCTTAGGTGCCATAGGAATCTTAGGGAATGGTTGATTTGAGGAATATTTGGTTTTGAGAGGCTTGGAGAGGTTTTGGAAAAGGTTTGGATATGAATGGGGATGAGAAGGTGCCGACTCTGCCCTAATATAATCAATTTGGGACCACCAGGTGTCGACTCCGCAAAATCGGGTGTCAACTCCAAGTTGCTAACACTGTTAGCGCCCGAGCTGGAGTCGGCTCCGCTTAAGCGGGTATCGGCTCCAAGGTCACAGACCGTGAGCAACACAGATGAGGTATCGACTCCACTAACTAGGGTGTCGACTCCATTAACAGTTTCAGAAAATAAATGAGAGTTTCAAAGATCCAAACTTGTCAAAATAGAATCAATAAAATTTTAATAAAATCTTTAGAATGTTATGAATCGAATAGTTGAATTATCTGGATGAATTGTCCTTAGAATCATGAAAGGATTTTCAAGAAATTAACTGAACTCTAGAAAATCAATCTTAAGGGTTTCAAAATCATTCCATAGGATCACAAATCCCTAATTCTCCTCTAAGATAACAAAATCTCTCTTCACTCAAAGGTTTTATAAATATGTCAGCTAATTGTTCCTTAGTACAAACATAATCAAGACAAATTTCACCATTAGCTACATGTTCTCTAATGAAGTGATATCTAATTTCAATGTGCTTAGTTCTTGAATGTTGGATTGGACTTTTTGTTAAGTTTATTGCACTAGTGTTGTCACATTTAATAGGGGTTTTATTAAGTGTTATGCCATAATCTTCAAGTTGTCGCATAATCTAAAGGATTTGAGCATAGCAACTTCTAGCTGCAATATATTCTGCTTCAGCAGTAGATAATGCAACCAAATTTTGCTTTTGCTAAACCAAGAGATTAAGTTACTCCTAAAAATTGACATGCACCACTTGTACTTTTCTATCTAGTTTACATCCAGCATAGTCAGAATCAGAATATGTAATCAAATTTAATGTTGAGTCTCTAGAGTACCATAATCCTACATTTTTAGTTCACTTATATATCTTAGTATTATTTTTACAGCGATTAGATGAGATGCTTTAGGTTCTGATTGAAATCTAGCACATAAACAAACAACAAACATAATATCTGGTCTGCTTGTAATTAAATAAAGTAGAGATCTGATCATACCTCTATAGTGCTTTTGATCAACTTTCTTACCATTTTCATCTTTGTCTAATTTGCATGAAGGACTCATTGGTGTTCCAAAGGGTTTGATTGATTTCATTCCAAACTTCTTGAGAATTTCCTTTGTGTACTTTGTTTGGTTGATGAAAATCTTCTCTCTACTTTGTTTGATTTGAAGTCCTAGGAAGAAATTGAGTTCTCCCATCATGCTCATCTTGAATTCTCCCTGCATTAGCTTAGCAAACTCTTAACATAGAAGATCGTTAGTAGCACCGAATACAATATCATCTACATAGATTTGTACTACTAATAAATCTTTATCTTTTGTTTTCAAAATAGAGTTTTATCTAAATTTCCTCTAGTAAATCATTTTTAATTAGAAATTTACTTAATCTCATACCAAGCTCTAGGTGCTTGTTTTAAACTATATAGTGCTTTATGTAATTTAAAAATATGGTTTGAAAATTCATGATCTTCAAAACCAGGTGGTTGTTCTACAAAAAACTTCTTCATTTATAAAACCATTTAAAAATGCACTTTTAACATCCATTTGAAATAAATTGATATTCATATGACATGCAAATGCAAGTAATAGTTTAATTGCCTCTAATCTAGCTACATGTGCAAAAGTTTCATCAAAATCAATTTCTTCTTCTTGATTTATCATTTTGCAACTAATCTAGCTTTATTTTTAATTACTATGCCATTTTCATCTAATTTATTTCTAATACCCATTTAGATCCTATAAGTGAATGACCTTTAGGTCTATCAACTAAGTACCATACATTATTCCTAGTAAATTGATTTAATTCCTCTTGCATAGCTAGCATCCAATTACTATCTTTTCAGCTTCTTCAATGGTTTTGGTTCAATTTGAGATACAAATGCAAGATGATTATTGATATTTCTCATTTATGATCTAGTTCTTACACCTTGAGATGGATCACCTATAATCAGTTCCTTTAGATGACCATAGGCATATCTCCAATCTTTAGGAAGATCTACCTCATTATGATTAGTATCAATAACATCAACCCTAGGTGAGTCATCTCTTGGCTTCTTGTTCATGATCTGAAGATACATCTATATTTAATTTTTTAATATCTCTTTCTAGCAAATTTTATCTTCCTCATCATCAACCTTTTCTGAACTTGATGCTAAAGACTCATCAAAGATTACATGAATAGATTCTTCTACAATTAATGATTTCTTGTTAAATATTCTATAGGCTTTACTAGTTGAATATCCTAGGAATATGCCTTCATCAGATTTTGCATCAAATTTTCCTAAGTTGTCCTTACCATTATTATGAATGAAACATTTACAACCAAATGCATGAAAATAGCTAATGTTAGGTTTTCTATTATTCCATAATTCAGAAGGAGAATTCTTAAGAATTGGCCTAATTAAAGCTCTATTAAGGATGTAACATGCCGTGTTTATAGCTTCCGCCCAAAAGTATTTTGGTAGATTGCTTTCACATAGCATGGTACGGGCCATGTCTTCTAAAGTTCTATTCTTTCTTTCTACAACTCCATTTTGCTGTGGTGTTTTAGGTGCAGAAAAATTATGATGAATGCCATGTTCAGTGCAGAAATTTTCAAATAAGTGATTTTCAAATTCTGTGCCATGATCACTTCTAAGAGACACTATGGTGTTATTTTTCTCATTAGTGACTTTCTTGAAAAATTTCAGAAATATTGAGAAAGTCTTGTCCTTGTGAGCCAAAAATAATACCCAAGTGAATCTAGAATAATTATCTACTATCACAAGACCATATTTCTTTCCTCCTAGACTAGTGATTCTAGTAGGTCCAAAGAGGTTCATGTGGAGTAGCTCTAGTGGCCTAGAAGTGGAAACAATATTTTTAGATTATAAGAGTTTCTAGTTTATTTTCCAAATTGACATGCATCACAAATTCTGTTATTTTCAAAGTCTAACTTTGGAAGTCCTTTAACTAAATCCATTCTAATTAATTTTGAAATTAGGTGTGTGCTTGTATGACCTAATCTACGATGCCACAACCATCCAATCTTAGCATTGTCAGCAACTAGACAATGATTACTAGTAGACAGATTGTTTAAATCAATTAAGTATACATTGCCATTTCTACTTCTAGTAAATATAATGCTATTGTTAATGGGATTAGAAACAGTGCAAATAGAAGTTTCAAATGAAACTTTAAAACCTTTATCACACAATTTACTAATACTAATTAAATATGCTTTAAACCATCTACATAAAGAATATTTTCAATAAAAGTGGAGGGAGTTATTTGAATTTTACCAAAGCCCATAATCTGGCCTTTGCCATTATCTTCGAAGGTTACTACTCCTCCTTTTTTATCCTCAAGGGTGATGAATAGATCCTTATCACCCGTCATGTGCCTTGAGCAGCCACTATCAAGATACCACTTTCGTTTTGATCTTTTGGTCGTAAGATTCTCCTGCAAAGTGATCAAACTTTCTGTTTAGGTACCCAAGCTTTCTTGGGTCCTTCATGGTTAGTAGTAGTAAAGATTGCTCCTTTTGGAACCCATACTTCTTTCCTTTTATATTTAAATTCTTGTTAATTTTTTGAGATTGCATATATGATTTATGTCCTTTTTTGTTACAGCAATAACATGAAACATCAATTTTCTTTTGTTCCTTTCTAAAGAAATTTTAACATATTTTTGTTTCTTGTTAGGCCTATAACCTATTCCAGCTTTATCAAATACACCTCTTTGATTACTTAATAGCAAATTAAGTTTTTCAGAACTATTTGTAAATTTATCAACTATATTTTTATATTTATCAACTTCCTTCTTTAAACTAACATTTTCATTAGAAATTTATTGACCCAATTATTGATTTTGATGATTAATAAAAAGATATGAGTATATTCATTTTATTACTAATAGATTTAACAAGTGTTTCAGGGCTTAAAAAGATTTGATCAATCAAAAAAGATAAAGAAATACGTTTTTGAATCAATTGCCAGAAGTATGTTTCAAAATTCAGAGCCTGGAGTCGACACCTAGAAGGTATGGAGCCGACCCCATGACGGATCAGATGCTTTCCTGATTTTTGGCATGGTCAGGAGTCGACACTCAGAGTTTTAGAGCCGACACCTAGATTTCATGAGCCGACACTTACAGTCTCTGGAACTGACTCCAATACGAAAACAGAAAGCATGTTTTTGGACTACTCTGGAGCCGACACTTACAGTTTTTGGAGCCAACTCCCGAATGTGACGAGCTGACACTTACCTTTTTCAGAGCCGACTCCTCAACGAACTTTTACTTTCTATTTTTGGATACTCGACTTGGAGCCGACACCTAAAAAGTTGGAGCCGACTCCAACTGTCAGGAACGGATTTTTAAAGTGTCAGTGTGGCCTCCAATGGTAATATTTTCTCACCTAATCTTTAATGGATACTTTTCTTGTGTGTAGGAGGAATCCAAGGACAAAATAATGGCTAGTTTTTTACCTAATCTTGGATAAAAGAAGAATCTATAAAAGGGGAGTCCGTCCGTTTGAAAATATGACGGACGACGAAAAAATAGAGAGAAACAAATTGAAAAATCCGAGAAGTCTTGAGCAAGAAATCAAGAGGAAAGAAAGTTCAAATCCATCAACTCCAGAAAGCTCAAAGATAAATCCAAGGCATTCAAGTTCAAAATTGGAGGATTTTTCAAAAGAAGAAAAAGAGAGCCAAAAGCCCTATTTTTTCCCAACTTCTCATCTGCAATCTTTGTGAAGAATCCGAGCTGAGGCCTGATTCAACATTTCAAAGGAGAAGAGGAAAAGAAGAAAAGAAGAAAAGCTCAAATCAACTCTGCTTCAAATAGGCTTTTCTAACCTTGTTTATTTATATTGAATATTTGCTCATTTGAGGAGCTGTTTGTTATTGTAAACTCTATTCTCATTTGTTTTTGCTAGTTCAATCAGGGGGATTGAATTAGTGGAGGTAGTATATCTCGAGTCAACCTAGATTAGCTTGGGTTTAGGTTTTGTGCTGGTGAGCCCGAAAAACCAGCTAGGTTCGTTGTGATCCCATGAAAACAACAAGTTTTAAGTTGTGAGTTTGTAAAGCAACTCGGCTGTAATCTAGTAGATTATAGTGTGGACCCAAGTGGTACTTGGGAGTGGACGTAGGTGTTGGATATACCGAACCACTATAAAATCCTTGTTTGCCGTGTTTTGATTCTCTCTCTCTATCTCTTTGTTTGTGGTTAATATTTATCCTGCACTTAATCTTGTGTATTCCAAAGCCAATCGTTTTAAAAGGTTAAATTTTTTTTAGAACCCAATTCACCCCCCTTGGGTTGCCATCTGGGCCAACAATTGGTATTAGAGCAAGTGCTCATTTGAATTTGGTCTAACGATCAAGAGCTAAAGATCCAAATGGTAGCTCAAGCTGGATCTTCATTTGCTGAAGGTCATTCGACTAATAGACCTCCTTTGTTTAATGGTTCCAACTATTCATATTGGAAGAAAGAATGAGGATTTCATTCAAGCTTCAGATTATAAATTATGAAGTGTCATAATTAATGGACCTAGCACACCCACACACATGATTGGTTCTATTGTTCCTAAACCCGAAAGGGATTGGAATGATAATGATAGGAAAATGGCTCAGCTCAATGCTAAGGCCATGAATGTTTTATATTGTTCATTAGATGCAAATGAATTTAATCGAATTCTACATATATTCCGCAAAAGAAATTGGGATAGATTAGAGGTTACCCATGAGGGTACTAATCAAGTTAAAGAATCTAAGATTAATATTCTTGTTCATAAATATGAACTATTTAGCATGGAACAAACTGAAACAATTACATGCATGTACAAGATTCACTGATATTGTTAATGGCTTGAAAAGTCTTGGTAAGACTTATACTAATTCTGAACTTGTGCGTAAAATTCTTAGGTCACTTCAAGATCATGGGAAGCGAAGGTGACTGCAATCCAAAAAGCCAAGGATTTAAATGTTTTACCTTTGGAGGAGCTACTTGGATCCTTAATGACTCATGAGCTGACTATGAAACAACATCAAGAGGAGAAAGTCAAGAAGAAGAAAACTATTGCCCTCAAGGCTGCAGAAAGTGAGGAAAGCTGCAGTGATGGTGATGATGATGAGGAGACTGCACTCCTTGCAAAGAAATTCAAAAGGTTCATGCAAAGAAGGAGACCCTTCCACAAGAAAAAGTCTGGAACAAAAATGAAAGGAGAAAAAGAGAAAGAGAAGGACAAAGAAAAAGAAAAAGAGCCCTTAATGTTATGAGTGCAAGAAACCGGAGCATTTCAGATATGACTGTCCTCAATTGAAGAAATCTACAAGAAGAAGAAGAAGGCTTATGTTGCAACATGGAGTGATAGTGAAGAATCCTCTTCGAGGAGGAACAAAAGGAAGTTGCCAACATTTGCTTTATGGCAAACGACGACATTGAGGTAAGTTCTGAAACACCTTATGATGATTTCACTTTTGAAGAATTATATGATGCATTTAATGAGTTAGTAAGAGATTTTAAGGTTCTGAAAAAGAAAAATAAATCATTAAAAAATGATAATCTAAATCTTGTCAACGAAAAAGATAATCTTACTCATGAAGTTGAAAAATTGAAATCAGAAAATAAAGCTTTGATTGAAGAAAAAGATCAATTTCCAATGAAAATGATAGATTAAAGAAGGAAGTTGATAAATATAAAAATATAGTTGATAAATTTATATAGTTCTGAAAAACTTAATTTATTATTGAGCAATCAAAGAGCTATATTTGATAAGGCTGGATTAGGTTATAGGCCTAACATAAAACAAAAGTATGTCAAAAACTTCTTTAGAAAAGAACAAGATAAAAATGAAGTTTTATGTCATTATTGTAACAAAAAGGGACACAAAGCCTTTGAATGTAATTTTAAGAAAATTAACAAGAATTTAAGTAGCAAAGGAAGGAAAATATGGGTTCCAAAAGGAACAATCTTTATTGCTACTAACCATGAAGGACCCAAGAAGGCTTGGGTACCTAAATATAAGACTGATCATTTTTGCAGGAGTGTCTTGCGGCCAAAAGATCAAAGCAAAGTGGTATCTCGATAGTGGCTGCTCAAGACACATGACGGATGACAAGGATCAATTCATCACCCTTGAAAGCAAAAAGGGAGGAGTTGTTACGTTTGGTGACAATGGCAAAGGCCAGATCATGGGATTTGGTAAAATTCAAATAACTCCCTCCACATTTATTGAAAATGTCTTATATGTTAATGGTTTAAAGCATAATCTAATTATTAGCCATTTGTGTGATAAATTTCAAAGTATTTGAAGCTTCTATTTGCACTGTTTCTAATCCCATTGATAATAGCATTGTATTATTGGAAATAGAAATGACAATGTATACTTGATTGATTTAGACAATTTGTCTACTAGTAATCATTGCTTAGTTGCTAATAATGCTAATATGAATGAGATTGGATGGTTGTGGCATCGTAGATTAGGTCATGCAAGCATGCACCTAATTCAAAATTAATCAGAATGGATTTAGTAAAAGGCCTTCCACAACTAGATTTTGAAAATAACAAAATTTGTGATGCATGTAATTTGAAAAATAAACTAGAAACTCTTTCAAAACTAAAAACATTGTTTCACTTCTAGGCCACTTGAACTACTTCACATGAATCTCTTTGGACCTACTAGAACCACTAGTCTAGGAGGAAAGAAATATGGTCTTGTGATTGTAGATGATTATTCTAGATACACTTGGGTATTATTTTTAGCTCATAAAGATGAGACCTTTCCATATTTTTAAAATTCTTCAAGAAGGTCACAAATGAGAAAAAACACACAGTGTCTCTTAGAAGTGATCATGGCACTGAATTCAAAAATCATTTATTCGAAAACTTTTGTATTGAAAATGACATCCATATAATTTCTCTGCACCTAGGACACCACAACAAAATGGAGTTGTAGAAAGAAAAAATAGAACCTTAGAAGACATGGCCATACCATGCTATGTGAAAGCAACCTACCAAAGTACTTCTGGGCGGAAGCTATAAACACGGCATGTTACATTCTTAATAGAGCTTTAATTAGGCCAATCCTTAAGAAAACTCCTTATGAACTATGGAACAATAGAAAACCAAATATCAGTTACTTTCATGCATTTGGTTGTAAATGTTTCATTCATAATAATGGTAAAGATAATCTAGAAAATTTGATGCAAAATCAGATGAAGGCATATTCTTAGGATATTCAACATCTAGCAAAGCCTACAGAGTGTTTAACAAGAGAAACTTAATTGTAGAAGAATCTATTCATAGTTTTTGATGAATCTTTAGCATCGAGTTCAGGAAAGATTGATGATGAGGAAGACACAAATATTAGAAAGGGATATTGAAAAATTGAATATAGATGTATCTTCAGATCATGAACAAGGAGCTAAAGATGATGATTCTCCTAGTGTTGATGTTGTTGATGCAAATCATAATGATGTAGATCTTCCTAGAGATTGGAGATATGCCTATGGTCATCCAAAAGAATTAATTATAGGTGATCCATCTCAAGGAGTAAGAACTAGATCATCAATGAGAAACATCAATAATCATCTTGCATTTGTATCTCAAATTGAACCTAAAACCATTGAAGAGGCTGAAAAAGATAATAATTGGTTGTTAGCTATGCAAGAGGAATTAAATCAATTTACTAGGAATAATGTCTGGTCCTTAGTTGATAGACCTAAAGATCATTTAGTCATAGGATCAAAATGGGTATTTAGAAATAAATTAGATGAAAATGGCATAGTAATTAGAAATAAAGCTAGATTAGTCGCAAAAGGATATAATCAAGAAGAAGGAATTGATTTTGATGAAACTTTTGCACCTGTAGCTAGATTAGAAGCAATTAGATTACTACTCGCATTTGCATGTCATATGCATATCAACTTATTTCAAATGATGTTAAAAGTGCATTTTTAAATGGATTTATAAATGAGAAAGTTTTTGTTGAACAACCACCTGGTTTTGAAGATCATGAATTTCCAAATCATGTTTTTAAATTACACAAAGCACTATATGGTTTAAAGCAAGCTCCTAGAGCTTGGTATGATAGATTAAGCAAATTTTTGATTGAAAATGATTTCACTAGAGGAAATGTAGACAAAACCTTATTTTTGAAAAGAAAAGACAAGGATTTATTAGTAGTACAAATATATGTTGATGATATTGTATTCGGTGCTACTAACAATCTCTTGTGTCAAGAATTTGCTAAGTTAATGCAGGGTGAATTCGAAATGAGCATGATGGGAGAACTCAACTTCTTCCTAGGACTTCAAATCAAGCAAAGCAAAGGGGATTTTCATCAACCAAGCAAAATACACAAAGGAACTTCTCAAGAAGTTTGGAATGGAGTCAATCAAACCCCTTGGAACACCTATGAGTCCTTCATGCAAATTAGACAAAGATGAAGATGGTAAGAAAGTAGATCAAAAGTACTACAGAGGTATGATCGGATCTCTACTTTACTTAACTAAGTAGACCAGATATCATGTTTGCTGTTTGTCTATGTGCTAGATTTCAATCTGAACCTAAAGAATCTCACTTAATTGTAGTGAAAAGAATCTTAAGATATCTAAGTGGAACTAAAAATGTAGGATTATGGTATTCTAGAGACTCAACGCTAAACTTGATTGCATATTCTGACTCTGACTATGCTGGATGTAAACTAGATAGAAAAAGTACAGTGGTGCATGTCAATTCTTAGGAAGTAACTTAATCTTGGTTTAGAAAAAGCAAAATTCGGTTGCATTATCAACTGCTGAAGCAGAATATGTTGCAGCTGGAAGTTGCTGTGCTCAAATCCTTTGGATTAAGCGACAACTTGAAGATTATGGCATAACACTTGATAAAACTCCTATTAGATGTGATAATACAAGTGCAATAATTTAACTAAAAATCCAATTCAACATTCAAGAACCAAACACATTGAAATTAGATATCACTTTATAAGAGAACATGTAGCTAATAATGAAATTTGTCTTGATTATGTTAATACTGAAGAACAATTAGCTGACATATTTACAAAACCTTTGAGTGAAGAGAGATTTTGTTATCTTAGAGGTGAATTAGGGATTTGTGACCCTTTGGAATGATTTTGAAACCCTTAAGGAATGACTATCTAGATCTCTATTAATTTCTGAGATTCCTTTCATATTTTAAGGATAATTTATCTAGTCATCTATGCAATTTGATTCTTCATATTCCAAAGATTTTTCAAAAATTTATTGACCTTATTTTGACAAGTTTCGGATGTTTGAAACTCATTTATTTTTTCTCTGAAACTGTCAGTGGAGTCGAAACCTCAATTTGAGGAGTGACACCTCTTCTGTGTCGCTCTCGGTCCTTGACCTTGGAGCCGACCCGTATAAGTGGAGCCGACTCCAGTTCGAGCGCTAACTGTGTTAGCGACTTGGAGTCGACACCCGACTTTGTGGGAGTCGACACCTGGTGGTCCAAATTGACTTTATTAGGGCAGAGTCGACACCTTCGTCATTTCTATCATTTCCAATCCCTTTCCATACTCTCTCCAAACTCTCTCAAAACCTCCCTAAGCCAAATTCTCCTCAAATCAAACATTCCCAAGGATTTCTATGGCACCTAAGCATAGGAGATCGGTCCTTGGTGCTCCCGTAACCACCCGAAAGCGTACGACTCGGCATCCTGTTCGTGAGCCATCTCCAAGCGACGATTCTTCCTCAACTCCTTCAGATAAT
>UESW01004457.1:427582-466256 GCA_900491605.1 Calamus simplicifolius
TTTGTTGGATGTTCCCATTATCCGGCCCTAGTTAAGGAATTCTATTTCAATTTATCAAGGGAGACGGTGGGATTATAGTTCTGTTAGAGAAGAGAGTTCACCTTACCTTTCAGAGTTTAGGACATCTTCTGAGCATCCCTGTCACTGGATTAGTTGCTGACATTCATAGTGAGAGGTCTAATGCATTATCAAGGATGTTAGGAAGAGAAGTTTCCGAATTTGAAGAAGTTAGGGCTAATCAGTTGCCCTTGGAGCTTAGATTACTTCACAACATATGTAGTAGGATCTTATTCCCTAAGACTGGCTGATTTGAATATGTCTCAGAGTGAGACATTGTAGTTATAGACAGTGTTCTGACTGGTAGCCTATTAACCTTGCTGGGATGATGATTTTCTATATGGCTGAGGCTAGGGGCAAAAGGAGATCTTCACTGCCCTATGGTATGATTTTGACTATGGTGTTTAGAAGTCAAGGTATTGTAATTTCTGATAATGAGCCATCAAAGAACCTTAGACACACTGATTACTATAGCTTGGCTACTGTGCATCGGATGGGCTTTGTGAAGGTTAATGGTCAATGGGAGAGGAAAGGTCATCTGGATAAGAGAGCCGCTGACATTAGGACTTCTGCACCATCTGAGGTTGGTCCATCAGTGAGGCATCCTTCACCAGAGCCTAGCAGATCTTTACCACCTCTTGCTCCTGCTCCTGCTCCAGTTCCTATACCGCCACCTATGTCCTCTGTCGGATTTTCAGATATTCAGTTAGAGCAACTCAAGAGTTTACTTGATACTCAAAAAGAAGAAATGAAGACAGAGTTTGATAGCCAATTTATGAATTTGAAAGAAACCCTTTACTCTTTGGATGATCGCATTAGAATGATTGAGTCTACCCTTGGTTCCTCTGCTGAATCCTTAAAGAATGATCTCAAGAACATATTTGAAGAGCTTAAGGATATTGGTGGAGACTCAGAGACTTACTCCAAATGCAATGCTGAGCTTCAGGACAAAATTATGACTGCATGTGCATTTGTTGATAGAAGATTAAAGGAATTTGTAAGGACTCAGAGTGAAGGGATGGCAAGGATTGTTAGAAGAACTGCAAAGACGTATTAGAAATAATTTGTAATTATCTTGTAATGAAGTGTCTTTGATAATTAGTCTAGTTTGATGTTGATTTATCTTGAAGCTTTAATGTAATGATGTATAGCTTGATGTTTGATATAGTAGAGTTTCATGTTGTAATATTTAACTTTTGATGTAATGGACTTATCTTATACTTAATGAATATCTTTTGATCCTTGAAAAATCTATCAATTTTGTCATTTTACTTAACCCTTCTTGATCTTTTTGTTGATTACAAAAAAGGGGGAGAGTTATGTAAGCATTTCCTAATCGTATATGCATTGAATGTAAAACAAAAAAGAGGGAGAAATATTTAGCTTTTGTATATGCATTGGATCAAGTAAGCTCAATTAAGCTTAATTTATTGGTATCTAATTAACTGCACATAAGGAGAGGCAATTAAAATTGGTATCAAACATTAAAATTTTCTGTTAAAAGAAAGAACAATTGTTAAATTGAATATTATAGGGGGAGCTACCTCATTCAGGGGGAGCTTACCTGTGAGGGACAAACATTTGAGAAAATTGGAGTGAGAATCCTATTGTTTACTCATGCATATACTCAATGTTTTATAATCATCAAAAAGGGGAGATTGTTGACCCAATTATTGATTTTGATGATTAATAAAAAGATATGAGTATATTCATTTTATTACTAATAGATTTAACAAGTGTTTCAGGTCTTAAAAAGATTTGATCAATCAAAAAGGATAAAGAAATACATTTTTGAATCAATTGCCAGAACTATGTTTCAAAATTCAGAGCCTGGAGTCAACACCTAGAAGGTCTGGAGACGACCCCACGGCAGAGCAGATGCTTTCCTGATTTTTGGCACAGTCAGGAGTCGACACTCAGAGTTTCGGAGCCGACACCTAGATTTCAGGAGCCGACACTTACAGTCTCTGGACCGACTCCAATACGAGAATAGAAAGCATGTTTTTGGACTACTCTGGAGCCGACACTTACAGTTTTTCAGAGCCGCCTCACGAATGCGACGAACCGACACTTACCTTTTTTGGAGCCGACTCCTCAACGAACTTTTACTTTCTATTTTTGGATACTCAACTTGGAGCCGACACCTGAAAAGTTGGAGCCGACTCCAACCTATCAGGAACGGATTTTTAAAGTGCGGCCTCAACGGTAATATTTTCTCACTTAATCTCTAACGGATACTTTTCTTGTGTGTAGGAGGAATCCAAGGACAGAAATAACGGCTAGTTTTTCACCTAATCTTGGATAAAAGAAGAATCTATAAAAGGGGAGTCCGTCCATTTGAAAATATGATGAGATGACGGAAAAAATAGAGAGAAAACAAATTAAAAAATCCAAGAAGTCTTGAGCAAGAAATCAAGAGGAAAGAGTTAAAGTTCAAATCCATCAACTCTAGAAAGCTCAAAGAGAAATCCAAGGCATTCAAGTTCAAAATCGAAGGATTTTCCAAAAGAAAAAAAAGAGAGCCAAAAGCCCTATTTTTTCCCAACTTCTCATCTGCAATCTTTGTGAAGAATCCGAGCTGAGGCCTGATTCAACATCTCAAAGGAGAAGAGAAAAGAAAAAGAAGAAAAGCTCAAATCAACTCTGCTTCAAACAGGCTTTTCTAACCTTGTTTATTTATATTGAATATTTGTTCATTTGAGGAGCTGTTTGTTATTGTAAACTCTATTCTTTTTGTTTTTGCTAGTTCAATCAGGGGGATGGAATTAGTGGAGGTGGTATATCTCGAGTCAAGCTAGATTAGCTTGGGTTTAGGTTTTGTGCTTGTGAGCCCGAAAAACCAGCTGAGTTCGTTGTGATCCCGGGAAACAACAAGTTTTGAGTTGTGAGCTTGTAAAACAACTCGGCTGTAATCTAGTAGATTATAGTGTGGACCCAAGTGGTACTTGGGAGTAGACGTAGGTGTTGGATACACCGAACCACTATAAAATCCTTGTGTTTGCCGTGTTTTGATTCTCTCTCTCTATCTCTTTGTTTGTGGTTAATATTTATCCTGCACTTAATCTTGTGTATTCCAAAGCCAATCGTTTTAAAAGGTTAAATTTTTTTAGAACCCAATTCATCCTTCCCTCTTGGGTTGCCATCTGGGCCAACAAAATTGATTCTCTTTCTTTTGACAAACTTTCATTTTCAGATTTTAGTTTTTCAACTTCATAAATTAGTTTGTCCTTTTCTTTAATAAGATTTAAATTTTCATTTCTTATAGATTTTCTCTTCTTTTTAAAACTTTGAAATCATCAACTAATTCATTAAATGTATCAAATAATTCTTCAAAAGTAAAGTCATGAGTTTCAGTACTTACCTACCTCATCATCTTCTTTTGCCATAAAGCAAATATTTGCAACTTCTTTTATTCTTCCTCGGAAGAGGTTTCTTCGCTATCGCTCCATGTTGCAACATAAGCCTTCTTCTTCTTTTTGGAGGCTTTTTTCAATTGAGGACAGTCATATCTAAAGTGCCCCAGTTTCTTACATTCATAGCATATGAGGGGGTCTTTCTCTTTGTCCTTGTCCTTTTCTTTCTCCTTTCTCCATCCATTTTTGTTCCATACTTCTTCTTGTGGAAAGGTCTTTTTTTCGCATGAATTTTTAAACTTTCTAGCAAGAAGAGTTGTCTCATCATCATCATCATCTTCTTTATCACTGCTGTTCTTTTCAATTTCTGCAGCTTTGAGGGCAATTGTTTTCTTCTTCTTGACCTCTTCCTCTTGATGTTGTTTCATGGTCAACTTATGGGTCATCAACGATCCAAGTAGCTCCTTCAAAGGTAAGGTATTGAGGTCCTTGGCTTCTTGATTGCAGTCACTTTTGCTTCCCATGACCTTGAAAGAGACCTAAGAATTTTACAAACCAATTCATAGTTAGTATAGGTCTTGCCAAGACTCTTTAAACCATTCACAATATCAGTAAATCTTGTATACATGCAGGTTATAGATTCAGTTTGTTCCATGCTGAACAATTCATATTTATGAACAAGAATATTAATCTTTGATTCTTTGACTTGATTAGTACCCTCATGGGTAACTTCTAATTGTCCCAATTTCTTTTGTGGAAATACATGTAGAAATTCTATTAAACTCATTAGCATCTAAAGCACAATATAAGACATTCATGGCCTTAGCATTGAGCTGAGTCATTTTTCTATCATTCTTATTCCAATCTCTTTCGGGTTTAGGAACTATTGAACCATTACTAAGTGTGTGGGTGTGCTTGATCCATTAGTGATTACACTCCAAAGTTCATAATCTAAAACTTGGATAAAGATTCTCATTCTAGCTTTCCAATAAGAATAATTTGAACCATTAAATAAAGGAGGTCTATTTGTAGAATGACCTTCAGCAAATGAAGATCCAGCTTGAGCTGCCATTTGGATCTTTAGCTCTTGATCGTTTGATAAAATAAACAATGAGCACAACCCAAGAAATTTAGCTCTTTAAAACTATGTGCTTTGAAATAAAAGAGATTGAGTGCAAGATAAATACTAAGCACAAGTAATGAGATAGAGAGAGAGAGACAAAGCATGGCAAATACAAAGATTTTATAGTGGTTCGGTGTATCCAACACTACGTCCACTCCCAAGTAGCTCTTGGGCTCACACTATAATCCACTTGATTACAGCCGAGTTATTTTACAAGCCACAACTCAAAACTTGTTGTTTCCCTGGGATCACAACGAACCTAGCTGGTTTTACCGGGCTTACCACACAAAACCCAACCACAAGCTATCCTTAGCTTGTCCCAAGGTATACTACCTCACTATTTCAATCCAATGATTGAATTAGCAAACACAAATAGAAAATAGAGTTTAGAATACGAAACAACTCCTTAAATGAGCAAATATGCAAATAAATAAACAAGGACAGGAAAGCCTGATAGAAGCGTTTTAAAAGCAAGCTTTTCTTCTTTCTTCTATTCCTCTTCTCCTTTGAAAGATTGAATCAGGGCCTCAGCTCATATTCTTCACTGAAAGTTGCAGTTGAGAAGTTGAGGATTTGGGGCTTTTGCTTTCTTTCTTCTAACATTGGAAATCTCTTTGATTTGATCTTGAGAGCTTGTGGATTTTTCTTTGAACTCTCTGGGATTGATGGACTTAAGCTCAAGTTTTTCTTTTTTGATTTTCTTTTTTTATATATTTCTGTATTTTTCTCTATTTTCAAACGGACGAATATCCCCCTTTTTATAGTCTTCAATCCAAGGTTGGTAGAAAATATAGCTGTTATGAGATGCTTGGATATTTCTACACACAAAAAGAAATAGCCATTAGAAGTCAGGTAGAAAAATATTACTTTTAGGGAAAAAGGGAATAACTTAAGCCTAAGTGCATCATCATAGAAATTTTGAATCTTGACAGTTGAGCAAATTTCTAAAAATTCATCTAAGTGTTTGTAGGGATCCTCATTTGTAAGTCCATAGAAAGATGGTAACATTTGGATTATATTTGACTTAATTTCGTATTGGACACCTCTACTGGAGGCACTTGAATGCAGGAGAGTAGGTATACCTTGAAGGAGTAAAATACTCTTTTAACTGTCATGGTGGATCATTTTCGTTATTAGGATCCATAATTCTGAGTCTGTTTGCTCTAATAGTTCTTTCTATCTCAGGATCTAAGGGTATAAGGTTTGGTTGCAACGATCATTTTTTTAAATATTTTTTATTTTTTTTTATTTTTTTATTATTATAATAGAAGAAAAAGAGGGAGATTCTAAAGAAAATACCCTAAAAGATTCCTAGAGCTAAGAGCAATGAATAATTTAATTAGGGTTTAATAATTCTTAGCAATAAGTTAACAAAGATTAGACTCTCTATTCTAGGTTTACCCTAGATTTAGAGAGCTCCTAACTTCCAAGACCACCTTGGAGCCTTCAAGTCAAAAATTAGCTGATCAACTAGCCAGTTAAGGGTAAGGTCAGTGGGGTCCCCCCGTTGCTTACTAGGTAAGCGAATGGAACCAATTAAGTAACCACTTTTCTTTTCTTTTCTAGACACCAGTTAAGCAGTCAATCTCGACCCGGTCCAACTCTTTTGGGTGCCTTGTCCTATTGAGCTCGAGTTCCTTAGGGGCTGACGTCTAGTTAATTTTAGAGTTAAAGGTTTGGGTTAATGCAAAATGAAGGATGTGGTTTGTGGGCCATGGAAGGGTGATGAAATCCTCACCTTATCTTGATTAGGGGTTTGTGCCTTAAAGTTAATTATGAAAATGCTATGCAACAAGCAGATGTCCAGCTCTTGAAATTATCAAACAAAATTAATCTAATTACTTTTTTTTTGTAATTAGGTTTCTAATTTCCTAATAAATTATGAGATGTCAATGAAGAATTTTTGAGTTTTGTAGAAAATAAATTTACCTAAGTCAATCTAAGCATAGAAATAAAATAATTATTTTTTTATATTTTATTTTTATTTTTATTAATTATATTTTATGGAAGGTGTCTTAGGGTTTTATTTCATGTTCTTTTAAGGTAAGTTAATTAAAAGAAAAAGTTGATTAGGTTAAAAGTGGATTTCTGATAAGAAGGAAAGTAATTTTTTTTATGTTCAAAAGAAAATAAGAAAATTAACAATTAAGGTAACTATATAAAAAAAGCAATAAGCTAAAGAGAGCAATAACTATTCAACAAAAAGGATTTTTTTTACTCTTTTCTTTTATATAGAAGCAAGAATAATAATGAAATAACAAAAAAAATTAAAAATTAAAATAAAATTAAGAAAAATTGTAATAAATTTTTAATTTTTTAATTTTTTTTTCATGAAGTAATCGTGCCTGGATCCCCGGCAATGGCGCTAAAATTTGATCGCTATCATTGGCGGTCAAAAATAAACCTACTCACTACTATAGCTAGTGGTGAATCAGGATTGTATCCTCGGGGATCAAGGGCAATTATTTCATGAAAGAGAAAAATAAAATTTATTTATAAAGGATTATATTAAGAATAACAGTTATTAAAAAATAACAACTAATTAATTAACGAAATTTAAATAGCAGGAGAAGCAACCCAGGAATCTGAATCCACCATGCAAACAGGTTTTATCTTCTTTTTTTAATGTTGCAATAGTAATAATTTTTGTAAATTTAAAATTAAAATAATTTATCTCTTGTCAGGCACGGACCGTATCAGGAGATCGACACGTCCGCTTAGAGTATAAACTATCTAATAATTGCAAGGTTAAATGTCTAATCTATCATACTATGATCTGTCTCTCTTAGGCATACCGTATCCTGAGATCATGGTACGTCGATAGAGGGTACAGGCCGTGTATGCCAGATCAAAACCTTAATCAGAAAAATAACTCAAAAGATATAATAAAGAAGAGCATAATTTTTATTGCATAGAAATTAAGAACAAAAAGAAAGATAAAACCTGATTACAGGTTTCATCATCCCAAGTTGAAGGAATCTAGCCACGCATGCCTAAATACAATAATCTAAATAAAAGAAGAATAAAAAGAGCTTTGTAGAAACTCCTCCTCCCAACTACTGTCTGAGGTCCTCCTTTTATAGAGCTGTCTAGGGTTTCCTCCTAATCAAAGTTGGAGTCAATTGGACGCTCAAGATCATTCAGATATTGTGAGAAAATTTCTTGGCCATCATTCAACATCACCTGCCTTAGTTTGCATTGGAAATCATGCAAAATCATCTCTTTCTTCCTTTTTGGGCAAATCGAATCCTGATTTGAGCGTCGTTTGCATCATTGGACTCCAAAAATCAAGCTCTTTCCATCTATAAGCTCCTTTTTTGCAAACATCCATAAAAAGTATCAATTCTTAATAAATTTAAAGTAATTAATATTTATTTTAATAGTTAAATTGGGATAATAAATAGACTTATCACCTTCTTCAAGGACGCCGGCACCAACGTCGAAATCCTCTCCAGCATCCTCTCCTCTGCCATCCCCAAGCACCCCTGGGTCATCTTTGCCATCGGTGCTGCCTAGTGCCTCACCGGATACCTCCTCATTTGGCTCTCCATCATCGACGTCCTCTCGCAGCCCCCTCCCATCCTTATGTACGTCTACATGCTGCTCGTGCTCATGCCAGGGTGATGCTGCCAGATCACCCTCCTCGAACATCTGCGAGCTTCCGATCGCCTTCTTCGATGTGCCAAAGATCCTTCGGCAAGATTTTCACATTCAGAAGCCTATAAAAAGTTCGAAAGACCAAAGATTCTAATGGGGACCTTTCAACGCTCAAGTCAGTGCTTTGGGCAATAACCATGAGCTTGAGAAAGCTCGAAAGAGAGTGAGACGCTTAGAGAAGTGCTCTCTATGAGCGAGTATAAGCATTTAGGAGTATTGTTATGGTTACCTAGTCGGGGGTCCCTCTTACCCAATTTATTCATCTTTGGACTTTGTATGGCTTGCTTAAGAAGCTTGAAGCCTTGTCATTTAGTGATGGAATGAGTCACATGAAGTCTCATGATGGACCATAACTTTTGGGGCTCATCTGATCTGAGTGGTTGGGGCCGCATGATGAATGATGACTTTTGTGGATGGAATGTCAGGGCTGATGTCTATGAGATTTGAGGTGCTGCCATTTGACAGAGCATTTAAGGTGATGGCAGCAATAGTGAGGCTTATTTGGAAAGCTTGAAGTCTGCCAGTCTTGGGGCATGATCTCTTGTCCTCTTTATGATAAGGGCAGCAATAGCATGGCTTGCTTTTGGTGGTATGTCAGAGTTACAGAGGCGCTGTCCCATCAAATATGGATGGCTGTAGTTGGTTGGTGGGTGCTGCTTGACTTGAACATTCCATCGAGTTGTCCTTAATGCTCTGTGCGGATAGTGATGAGATGTGTGGTGGAGCCAAGCACATGGGCCCCATAATGTGGCTGCAAGGGTACTGCTCGGGTGGCTGCTAGAACTGGGTCAGAGTCACGAATCCACTAACATCCCAGGTGAAGCTAAAAGTATCGTGAGGAGACTCCGGGCGATGAGGGACCAGCATTCGGTAGCGTCGATGAAGCGGGCATTATCTTCTCAGGCCATGTCCACCTTTAGATGCGATGGAGGGAGGTAAGCCTGATGAAGAGGTTGGAGTCAGAGTAGAGAACAGAGCATGAATAAAGTCTTTTGGGCTCCCAATTGGATCAGGAGCCATGGAGTCAGGACTAAGCCGTCTGTGGCTGGGAGTAATCAAAACAGGGGACCATGGAGCCAAGCTCGGATGATGCTCCTAGAGTTAGGAACTATCCATGGCAGAGCCAGGATACGAAGACCAAAAGCAGGATGGTGCTAGATTCGAGAGCAAGCTGGAAAGCCGAGATGACTGGGAGCGTCCGAGAGTCGGGCCACCTAGGATTGGGCCACCTAGGATGGGGCCACCCAGGATGGAGCTGGAAGGAGAGGCCGCCTGGAGGAGCCACCTTGGGAGGCTGCCAAGGAGCTGAGACGGATGCTGGAACTGGGAAAAACCATCTGGAGCCAAGAAAGTATGTCAGGAAAGATCGAAGGAGACTGGCATGAAGGATGGAGCTGGGGACAAAATCTGGACTCGGGATGTTCCCGGTCTCAGTTCGTGGAGACGGAAGAAATTGGGGAAGAGGCCGTGGCCATAAGTGGAGTTGTGACAGGGTCAGAGCAGAGTCCGAAGGTAGGCCTCTCATTAGGATCCATGGTGAGCAGGGAGCTGAAGTGGGACAGATCATCTTGTCACCAAAATGAGGGCTGAGGACCCAACTCCGAGGTATAGCAGAGAGAGAGAGAGAGAGAGAGAATGGGGTTGTGTGCCCCTCTCCCACCTCATTCTCTTTCTCATGATGGCTTCCTGCAGCTATTGTCAGAGGGAGAGAGAGAAGGAGAGAGAGGGGGAGAGGGAAATGGAGCCAGAGCCATTTACTCCTCCCAACTTGTTCTCTCTCTTCATGATGATCATCTTCTGTATCCGCTATTAGAGAAGACGTGGATGACTGGGCATTTGTTGCTGCTGGAAGGACGAGCTTATTTAATGCCAACCGCATCCTTTGATTGAGGCTTTCAAACTCTTTGGATAAAGCTGGCCGAGTCCAAAAATGAGTCGAGTAAAGCAGCAAGGCTGCCTAGGATGGTTGCCTAGAAATAGCCGTGATCGTCTAGGAATTGCTAGGTCACCTAAAGATTGCCGGGGCCACCTAGGAAGACCGCTTAGGAAGGCCGCCTAGAAAGACCGACGAGGATGGGCTGACTTGCCAAGGCCAAGCCCAGATGCGGTTATTGTTGCTCATGGGGTCAATTGGCCCCATCATATACCCTCCACACTCCTTAAGCTTATGGGCCTTATATCCGCCAAGCAAAAGGACTATATAACTTTTTATCTTTGCACTTTTTTTTGCCAACTTCAATTCTAGTTCCTTCTAGGTGGAGAAATTTCTTTCTTTTTGTGCTGCCTTGTATGGACATCTGCATGCTCTCTGGAGCCATGCTTTTGCCTGTTCAAAAAGCTTTAAGCAATGTTAGAGATAAGTTGATTACCTTTAACCGACTAAGGCAGCCAGTAATCCTCTTCCAATGCGGAGTCTAGAAGTGGATACCCATCAATTATGAGTTGGGATTGATCTTTATCACTATGATTTGACTTGGGGCTTCATCTTTTTGTTACCGTCTGCCAACTTTGAGTTGGGAGGTCTTTTTCCAACTACTGACTTGAGGCTGTCGAGGCAGGCTTGGGGCCACTAAGGCCGGCTTGGGGGTTGCTGAGACCGCTCAGGGGCTGCTGAGACTAGCTTGAGGGCTGCTGAGACTGCTTGAGGGCTACTGAGATCAACTCAAGGGCTATTAAGATCGCTTGGGGGCAGCTGAGACTGGCTCGGGGGTTTCTTTGATCGACCCAAGGGCTGCTGAGACCGACTCGAGGGCTACTAAGATCATTCCAAAGGCTATTGAGACTGGCTCGATGGCTGCTAAGATCGTCTCGAGGGCTACTGAGTCTGACCCAAGGGCTAGAGAGAGCGGTCAGACAGTCAACTGTGAGCTGGGGAGTTGGTCTCTTCTAGCTGTGAGCTAACTTTGTCTTTTTTGCTGGCTAAAAAAACCCAGCAATACATTGTAAGTATATCACTTGAGTTAAGGTCTTACCCGATTGGCCATTGGCCATAGAGGTAAAAAGGATGCTGAGGCTGAGATAAGGCCACTGAGGCTGAAATAGTGCCGCTGAAGCTGAAATAAAATTGGATGGCTTGCTGAAGATCCTACTTAAATGGCATGTTGGAAGCATCCATCATGGAGTTAGGAGGTCCATCTTCACTACATGGAGAGACTGAACAATGAAGCAGCATACCTGGAGCTCCTTTATGGAATGTCTTTGGAAGAATTTGTCTCCTTCCACTGAGTTGAATGCTTCAGCATGTTGACAAATGTTGACTGAAGATGGGAGGTACCAGTGCTGAAATCCAAGAGTAGTTGAAACAAAATCCACAGGAGGTCATGGGCTTGGTTTGGCTCTTGGATGCAGCAGAGAGAAAGAGAGAGGGAGAGAGAGGGGGAAGGTGGAGTCAATAGTCAAAGCCCCTTGCCCTCATCTCCCATCTTATATTAATAGCATTAGCACTTCCCGGCTTACCACCACCTGGAATTAAAATGCTCATAAATGCTTGAGGTGACTAGGAGTTAGGATGCTCATAAATGCCCGAAGTGACCGGCCATGGACAATGTCTAAAATTCGTCCATCCTGAGAATTATTCTCCACTTATGCCTTCATTTAGGGGGCTTCAAGGTGCTTTTACTGCTTAAACTATTGGGGATGCCTTCTAGCATAACTGCATAATTGGTAGAAGTCTGAGCGCATGCCACACACGAAGGCTTGCAATTTAGTATCATAGGGCTATCTTTCCTTTAGTGCCCTCTGTGTGAAGTCAGCTTCGTCGGTGCGAATATATTTTTGCGCATGACTAAGGAGCTCAACGTAGGAGCTAGGAGGCTTCTTGTCTAGTGAATAAGTAAAGCGAGAGTGGTGAAGTCCCTACTTCAAGGCCAAAGTGGCCACAACATTGTTGACGTGATAAACCTCCATGGCAACCATCTTGAAACGGGCCACAAAATCTTTTAGGGATTCTTTCTCCTTCTGTCAGACGAAGAACAAGCTATCTGCCATCCAAAAAATTCTCCGACAGGCATCAAAGCGCATCAAGAAAGCCCTCTCTAACTGTTTGAAAGAGTCGATGCTGTGCAAAGGTAGGCAAAAATACCAGGCGTGTGCAGCTTTTCCCAGGATGGCTAAAAAAACCATATATAAAAGGGTATCAGTTGCCCTTGGAACTTGCATGAGAGCCTTGTAGCTCTTGAGATGGTCAAGTGGATCCGTGGAGCCATCAAACGGATCCAACTGAGGAAGACAAAACCTGAAAGAAATGTGCTCTTCCATAATACGGTGAGTGAGGGGTAGATGAGTATCGTAGTCTACCTTTAGCTGATTGTTGAGCCTCTAGCTGAGCTTCTCCAATCGTCGGTGTTGTTCATCTAAGCATCTCTCCACCTTGCAGTTGATACCCTCACCCGATGACTCAGAAGATGAGTAGAGGGAGGAGTAATGCGAATGATGACATCCCCATCTAGGCTCCTTCCAGTATTTCCGTCTGGGAGAGGGACTACTCGAACGGCAAGCAGGAGATGGTCTCTTGAAAGCTTCACGGAGGTGGTGCTTAGGTGAAGCATGATGGCGGTGAGCCTCCCTTTGAAAAGATCTCCCGTGGATGGATTATTAACTAACTAGTATAGCTATCACAGGCGATATGAGAGGCTTGGGCTGCTGTTGAGTGGCCATCGAGCATTGCTCCTGCAGCTCGTGAACTACTGTAATCAAGGCTTGAACTTGTTGATTATGGATGGTCAGTTGGTTAAGTAGAGCAGCTAAAGCTGATGGTGAAGAAGGAGCAGAGAGGGTGGCCTTCTGCTGCTCAGTGTGATGTAGATGCCCCCAGGTATGACTAGCGGAGACCTCCGATGTGCGCATCACCACCATGGCTGTCTTAGAGAAGACAAAGGCTTACAACTTAGGAAGACAAAGCTCTCTTTCCTTCAGTGCATCCTTCCTTTGTTGGCCCAGATGGCAACCCAAGAGGGGGGATGAATTGGGTTCTTAAAAATTTAGCTTTTTAAAGTTATGTGCTTTGAAATAAAAGAGATTGAGTGCAAGATAAATGCTAGGCACAAATAATGAGATAGGAAGAGACAAAGAGATAAAGCACGGCAAACACAAAGATTTTATAGTGGTTTGGTATATCCAACACCTACGTCCACTCCGAAGTAGCACTTGGGCCCACACTATAATCCACTTGATTACAGCCAAGTTGTTTTACAAGCTCACAACTCAAAACTTGTTGTTTCTTCCGAGATCACAACGAACCCAGCTAGTTTTACCGGGCTCACCAGCATAAAACCCAAACACAAGCTATCCTTAGCTTATCCCGAGGTATACTACCTCCACTAATTCAATCCTCTGATTGAATCAGCGAATAATAGTTTGAAAGCAATAAAGATTTCAATACAACACTTAAACAACTCCTTAAGTGAGCAGATGTTCAATAAAATAAAATAGGATAAGAAAAGCCTGATTGAAGCTCTTTGAATATATGCTTTTTTTCTTTTCCTCTTCTCCTTTGAAAGATTGAATCAGCCTCAGCTCAGTTTCTTCACGTAGTAGAGAAGTTAAGGATTTGGGGCTTTTGGTTTCTCTCTTCAAATGTTGGAAATCTCCTTGATTTGATCTTGAGAAGCTTATGGATTTCTCTTTAAGCTCAGAGTATTTCATTTTGATTTCTCTCTTTCTTTCTTAGTATTTTCTGAATATTTTCTCTCTTTTTCTTGCTATGTTCTCCCCTTTTTCTATATTTTCAAATGGACGGATATTCCTCCTTTTATAGATCTCTTAATCCAAGGTTTAGGTGGAAATATAGTCGTTGTGAGATGCTTGGATACTCCTACACACAAAGAAAAATAACCGTTAGAGATTAGGTGAAAAAATATTACCGTTGGAGTCCGTTCTGACAATTGAAAATCCGTTCCTAACAGATTGGAGTTAGCTCCAACTTTTTAGGTGTCGGCTCCAGACAGATGTCCAAAAATAGCAAATAAAAAGTTTGTTGAGGAGTCGGCTCCGAGAAAGTTAAGTGTCGGCTCGTCGCTTTCGGGAGTCAGCTCCGGAAACCAAGAGTGTCGGCTCTAGAAATGTCCATAAAAATACGCTCTCTATTCTCAGGTTAGAGTTGGTTCCAGAAACTCAGGTGTCGGCTCCTGAACTCTCAGGTGTCAGCTCCCGAATTCTAGGTGTCGGCTCCGGAAACTGAAACAGAATGCCCTTCTTTGTATCTCAGGTTGGAGTCGACTCCGAAACTCTGGGTGTCGACTCTGGACCATGCCAAAAATCCAGAAATCTTCTGATATGCCTTGGGGTCGGCTCCTGACTATTTGGGTGTCGACTCAAGTTCTGAATTGTAAAAAAATTCCTTTAAAATTTGATTCAAAACTTATTCCTTTATTCCTTTTGGCTGAGTAAACATTTTTAATCCCTGAAACACTTATTAAATTTGTTAGAAACATAGTGAATATACTCATGTCTTTTGTTAATAATCAAAATCAATAATTGGATCAACAATCTCTCCTTTTTGATGATGACAAAAACATAGAGTATATGCATGATTAAACAATAAGAGTTGCAAATCAAATTTCTCAAATTTTAAGTTCTCATAGTTAAGCTTCCCCTAGGTAGCTCCCCCTATGATACTCAATTTAACATCTTCTCCCTTTATCATTAAGACTTAATGAGCATATCAAATTAAGTGCATTTAAAGCTTGATACTCATTAAAACTACTTAATGTCAAAACTTAATAAGCATATCATATCAAATGGTCATTTAAAGCTTGATACCAATTAAGCATTTAAAGCATACCAATTAATTAAGCTTATTTGTTCCAATGCATATACAATCTTTTCTCCCCCTTTTTTGTAATCAACAAAAAGGTTTTAGAAAATATTCAAGTTTAAAAGAACAATCAAATTTCATTGCAAAATACAAGTAATTCATTCATTTCATTTCATCATCCAAAGTTCAACATTAAAAAGTAAACATTTGACATCAAAAAGAACTTCATTTCATCAACCTTCATTACATTAAAAGTAATTTCATAACATCAAAAGAAATTACATCAAAAGTATTAAAATGCAGTATTTAATTATTTCTAAGAAGCCTTTGCAATTCTTCCACGATTTTTTCCATTCCTTCACTTTGAGTTCTAACAACTTCCTTCAATCTTCTATCAATGAATCCACATGCAGTAACAATTTTATCTTGAAGCTCTGCATTGCATTTGGAATATGTTTCTGAATCTCCTCTAATATCTTTAAGTTCCTCAAAAATATTCTTGAGATCATTCTTTAAAGATTCTGCTGAGGCTCCAAGGGTGGACTCAATTATGCTAATTCTTTCATCCAAGGAATAGAGGGTTTCTCTTAGATTCATAAATTTGCTATCTAGCTCAGATTTTATCTCTTCCTTGTGAGTACTAAATAATTCTTTAAGTTGCTCCAGCTGAACATCAGAAAAACCAACAGAAGGAACAGACACTGGTACAGATGCAGGGATGGAAGTAGGTGCCGATGGTGGTGATGATCTGCTAGGTTCTGGTGAAGGATGCCTCACTGAAGGACCTGCCTCAGAAGGTGCAGTGGCTCCAATGTCAGTCGCTCTTTCATCCAGATTACTCTTTCTTTCCCATCTACCATCCACTATCACAAATCCCATTCTATGCACAGTAGCCATGCTGTAATAATCAGTGTGTCTAAGGTTCTTCAAGGGTTCATTCTCTGAAATGACAACACCCTAGCTTTGTAATACTAAAGTTAATATCATGCCATAGGATAAAGAGGATCTTTTCTTATTCCTTGCCTCTACCATATACCAAATCATCATAACAGCCAGATTAATTCGCTGACCAGTCAAGACACTGTCCATAATTACAATGTCTCGCTCTGAGACATACTCAAACCTGCCTGTCTTGGGAAATAAAATCCTTCCACAGATGTTGTGAAGCAATCTTAACTCAAGAGGCAACTGGTTTGCCCTAATTTCTTCAAATTTGGTTATTTCCCTACCTAGCATCCTTGATAAAGCGTTTGATCTTTCACTGTGAATGCTTCCAGCAAGCCCAGTAACAAGAATCCCTAAAAGGTTTCCTAAAATTTCTGAAGTAATATGAATCCTTTTCCTTCTTACTGAACTAACAATTCCTCCATCTCCTCTAGACAAGTTGAAATAAAACTCCTTGACTAGGGCTGGATAAGTAGGTAAATCAAGGGAACATACTTATCCCAACCTAGTTCCATCAACTGCCATCCAATGGTAAAACCTTCTTTCTCAAAGAAATGAAAGTCTACCTTCCTACCCATTGTGATTACACGGCCTGCCAAAGTATCGATTTGAGGTGAGGATGGGCTTGGAGCAGCATTCGGTGTGGATGACAAGGAAGAGGACGCAGAACTCGGCGAAGGTTTCCTTGTCGGACGCCACACAGTCAGTTTCCCGGTCATCACCGTTCCACCAAGCACGGATCCCCTATGCTTAGGTGCCATTGAGAGCTAAGGAGTGGTTAATTCGAGGGATTTTGGGTTTTGGGAAGAGTTGGAGAGAGTTTGGAGAGGATTGGAGTCGATTGAAATAAACGAGGAGTCGGCTCTGCCCTATATAAATTAACCTGGGACCACTTGGAGTCGACTCCCGCAAAGTGAGGTGTCGGCTCTAGGTCGCTAACACAGTCAGCGCTCGAACTGGAGTCGGCTCTGCTATGGTGGGTGTCGGCTCTAAGGTCTCAGACCGAGAGCGACACAAACAAGGTGTCGACTTCACAAATCAAGGTGTTGACTCTACTGACAGTTTAAAAAAAAAAGAGAGTTTCAAACATCCGAAACTTGTCGAAATAAAATCAATAAATTTTTGATAAAATCTCTGGAATATGGAGAATCAAATTGTTCAAATGTCTAGATAAATAGTCCTTAAAGTCATGAGAGAGATTTCAAGAAATTGATCGAAATCTAGATAATCATTCCTTAGGGGTTTCAAAATCATTCCAAAGGGTCACAAATCCCTAACTTTCCTCCAAGATAACAAAATGTCTCTTCACTCAAAGGTTTTGTAAATATGTTCGCTAGTTGATCTTCAGTGCAAACATAATCAAGACAAATGTCACTATTAGCTATATGTTCTCTAATAAAGTGATATCTAATTTCAATATGCTTAGTTCTTGAATGTTGAATTGGATTTTTAGTTAAGTTTATTGCACTTGTATTATCACATTTAATAGGAGTTTTATCAAGTGTTATGCCATAATCTTCAAGTTGTCGCTTAATCCAAAGGATTTGAGCACAACTTCTAGCTGCAACATATTCTGCTTCAGCAGTAGATAATGCAACCGAATTTTGCTTTATGCTAAACCAAGAGATTAAGTTACTTCCTAAAAATTGACATGCACTACTTGTACTCTTTCTATCTAGTTTACATCCAGCATAATCAGAATCAGAGTAAGCAATTAAATTCAGTGTTGAGTCTCTAGAATACCATAATCCTATATTTTTAGTTCCACTTAGATATCTTAGTATTCTTTTAACAGCAATTAAGTGAGATTCTTTAGGTTCTGATTGAAATCTAGCACATAGACAATCAGCAAACATGATATCAGGTCTACTTGCAGTTAAGTAAAGTAAGGATCTGATCATACCTCTATAGTACTTTTGATCAACTTTCTTACCATCTTCATCTTTGTCTAATTTGCATGAAGGACTCATAGGTGTTCCAAGGGGTTTGATTGATTCCATTCCAAACTTCTTGAGAATTTCCTTTGTGTATTTTGTTTGGTTGATGAAAATCTCCTCTCTATTTTGCTTGATTTGAAGTCCTAAGAAGAAATTAAGTTCTCACATCATGCTCATTTCGAATTCACCCTGCATTAGCTTAGCAAACTCTTGACATAGAAGATCGTTAGTAGCACCGAATACAATATCATCTACATAGATTTGTACTACTAATAAATCTTTATGTTTTCTTTTCAAAAATAGAGTTTTATTTATATTTCCTCTAGTAAAATCATTTTCAATTAGAAATTTACTTAATCTATCATACCAAGCTCTAGTTGCTTATTTTAAACCATATAGTTCTTTGTGTAATTTAAAAATATGATTTGAAATTTTATGATCTTCAAAACCAGGTGGTTGTTCTACAAAAACTTCTTCATTTATAAAACCATTTAAAAATGCACTTTTAACATCCATTTGAAATAAATTGATATTCATATGACATGCAAATGCAAGTAATAATATAATTGCCTCTAATCTAGCTATAGGTGCAAAGGTTTTATCAAAATTGATCAATTCCTTCTTCTTGATTATATCCTTTTGCAACTAATCTAGCTTTATTTCTAATTACTATGCCATTTTCATCTAATTTATTTCTAAATACCCATTTAGATCCTATAACTGAATGACTTTTAGGTCTATCAACTAAGGATCATACATTATTTCTAGTAAATTGATTTAATTCCTCTTGCATAGCTAGCATCCAATTACTTTTTTTTAGCTTATTCAATAGTTTTAGGTTCAATTTGAGATACAAATGCAAGATGATTATTGATATTTCTTATAGATGATCTAGTTCTTACACCTTGAGATGGATCACCTATAATCAATTCCTTAGAATGACCATAAGCATATCTTCAATCTCTAGGCAGATCTATATCATTGCGAGTAGTATCAATAACATCAACCCTAGTGAAATCATCATCCTTAGCTTCTTGTTCATGATCTGAAGATACATCTATATTTAAATTTTCAATATCTCTTTCTAGCAAATTTGTATCTTTCTCATCATCAATCTGTTCTGAACTTGATGCTAAAGATTCATCAAAAACTACATGAATAGATTCTTCTACTATTAAGTTTCTCTTATTAAATACTCTATAGGCTTTACTAGTTATTGAATATCCTAAGAATATACCTTCATCAGATTTTGCATCAAATTTTTCTAAGTTGTCTTTACCATTATTATAATGAAACATTTACAACCAAATGCATGAAAATAACTAATGTTAGGTTTCCTATTATTCCATAATTTATAAGGAGTTTTCTTAAGAAATGGCCTAATTAAAGCTCTATTAAGGATGCAACATGCCGTGTTTATAGCTTCCACCTAAAAGTATTTTAGTAGGTTGCTTTCATATAGCATGGTATGTGCCATGTCTTCTAAAGTTCTATTCTTTCTTTCTACAACTCCATTTAGTTGTGGTGTTCTAGGTGCAGAAAAGTTATGATTAATGCCATGTTCAATGCAGAAATTTTAATTAAGTGATTATCAAATTCTGTGCCATGATCACTTCTAAGAGACACTATGGTGGTGTTTTTCTCATTAGTGACTTTCTTGAAGAATTTCAGAAATATTGAGAAAGTCTCATCCTTATGAGCCAAAAATAATACCCAAGTGAATCTAGAATAATCATCTATTATCACAAGACCATATTTCTTTCCTCCTAGACTAGTGGTTCTAGTTGGTCCAAAAAGGTCCATGTGAAATAGCTCTAGTGGCCTAGAAGTGGAAACAACATTCTTGGATTTGAAAGAGTTTCTAGTTTGTTTTTCAAAATGACATGCATCACAAATTCTGTTATTTTCAAAATCTAACTTTGAAAGTCCTTTAACTAAATCCATTCTAATTAATTTTGAAATCAAGTGTGTGCTTGCATGACCTAATCTACGATGCCACAACCATCCAATCTCATTTACATTAGCATTATCAGCAACTAAGCAATGACTACTAGTAGACAGATTGTCTAAATCAATTAAATATACATTGTCATTTCTACTTCCAGTAAATATAATGCTATTGTCAATAGGATTAGAAACAATACAGATAGAAGCTTCAAATTAGACTTTGAAACCTTTATCACACAATTGGCTAATACTAATTAAATTATGCTTTAAACCATCTATATAAAGAATATTTTTAATAAAAGTGGAGGGAGTTATCTGAATTTTTTCAAAGCCCATAATCTGGCCTTTGCCGTTATCTCCCAAGGTTACAACTCCTCTTTTATCCTCAAGGGTGATGAATTGATCTTGTCACCTGTCATGTGCCTTGAGCAGCCGCTATCAAGATACCACTTTTTTTTTTATCTTTTGGCCGCAAGACACTCCTGCAAAGTAATCAAACTTTTTGTTTAGGTACCCAAGCTTTCTTGGGTCCTTCAGGATTAGTAGCAACAAAGATTTTTCCTTTTGGAACCCAAATTTTTTTTCATTTAATATTTAGATTCTTATTAATTTTTCTAAAATTGCATTCATATGCTTTGTGTCATTTCTTGTTACAACAATAACATGAAACATCATTTTTCTCATATTCCTTTCTAAAGAAATTCTTAACATACTTTTGTTTCTTGTTAGGCCTATAATCTAATCCAGCCTTATCAAATACAGCTCTTTGATTACTCAATAGCAAATTAAGTTTTTCAGAGCTATATGTAAATTTATCAACTATATTTTTATATTTATCAACTTCTTTCTTTAAACTAACAATTTCATTTAAAATTGATTCTTTTTCTTTTAGCAAATTCTTATTTTCAGATTTCAATTCTTCAATTTCATAGGTTAGTTTATCTTTTTCTTTGACAAGATTTAAATTATCATTTTTCAAAGATTTGTTTTTCTTTTTCAAAACTTTAAAATCACTAACTAGTTCGTTAAATGCATCAAACAATTCATCAAAGGTAAAGTCATGAGTTTCGATACTTACCTCATCGTCATTTACCATAAAACAAATGTTTGCAACCTCTTTCTGTTCTTCCTCGGAAGAGGATTCCTTGCTATCGTTCCATGTTGCAACATATGCCTTTTTCTTTTTCTTGTACCTCTTTTTTAATTAAGGACAGTCATATCTAAAGTGCCCCGATTTCTCACATTCATAGCATATGAGGGGGTCTTTCTCTTTATCTTTGTCCTTTTCTTTTTCTTTTTCACCTTCCATCTTTGTTTCAAATTTTTTCTTGTGGAAGCGTCTCTTTCTTTGCATAAATCTTTTAAATTTCTTAGCAAAGAGTGCAGTCTCCTCCTCCTCATCATCTTCTTCATCACTACTGCTTTTTTCAATTTCTGCAGCTTTGAGGGCAATTATTTTCTTCTTCTTGATGTCTTCCTCTATATGCTGTTTCATGGTCAACTCATGAGTCATTAGTGATCCAAGTAGCTCCTCCAAAGGTAAGGTATTGAGATCCTTGGCTTCTTGGATTGCAGTCACCTTTGCTTCTCATATCCTTGGAAGAGACCTAAGGATTTTATGAACCAACTCAGAGTTAGTATAGGTCTTGCCAAGACTCTTTAAACCATTCAAAATATCAATAAATCTTATATACATGCAGGTTATAGATTCAGCTTGTTCCATGCTAAACAATTCATATTTATGAACAAGAATATTAATCTTTGATTCTTTGACTTGATTAGTACCCTCATGGGTAACTTCTAATCTGTCCCAAATTTCTTTTGCAAAAAATATATGTAGAAATTCTATTAAACTCATTAGCATCTAATGAACAATATAAAATATTCATGGCCTTAGCATTGAGTTGAGCCATTTTCCTATCGTTCTCATTCCAATCCTTTTCAGGTTTAGGAACTATTGAACCATCTACTATGTGTGTGGGTGTGCTAGGTCCATTAGTGATTACACTCCATAGTTCATAATCTAAAGCTTGAATAAAAATTCTCATTCTAGCTTTCTAATAAGAATAATTTGAACCATTAAATAAAGAAGGTTTGTTTGTAGAATGACCTTCAGCAAATGAAGATCCAGCTTGAGCTACCATTTGGATCTTTAGCTCTTGATCGTTTGATCAAATAAACAATGAGCACAAGCTCTGATACCAATTGTTGGCCTAGATGGCAACCCAAGAGGAGGGGGGTGAATTGGGTTCTTAAAAATTTAGCTTTCTAAAGTTATGTGCTTTGAAATAAAAGAGATTGAGTGCAAGATAAATGCTAGGCACAAATAATGAGATAGGAAGAGACAAAGAGATAAAGCACGGCAAACACAGATTTTATAATGGTTCGGTGTATCCAACACCTACGTCCACTCCCAAGTAGTACTTGGGCCCACACTATAATCCACTTGATTACAGCCGAGTTATTTTACAAGCTCACAACTCAAAACTTGTTGTTTCCCTTGGGATCACAACGAACCCAGCTAGTTTTACCGGGCTCACCAGCACAAAACCCAAACACATGCTATCCTTAGCTTATCCCGAGGTATACTACCTCCACTAATTCAATCCTCTGATTGAATCAGCAAATAACAATTTGAAAGCAATAAAGATTTCAATACAACACTTAAACAGCTCCTTAAGTGAGCAGATATTCAATAAAATAAATAGGGTAAGAAAAGCCTGATTGAAGCTCTTTGAATGTATACTTTTCTTTTTTTCTTCTTTTCCTCTTCTTCTTTGAAAGATTGAATCAGCCTCAGCTCAGTTTCTTCACGCAGTAAAAAAGTTGAGGATTTGGGGCTTTTGCTTTCTCTCTTCAAATGTTGGAAATCTCCTTGATTTGATCTTGAGAAGCTTGTGGATTTCTCTTTAAGCTCAGAGTATTTCCTTTTGATTTCTCTCTTTCTTTCTCAGTATTTTCTAAGTATTTTCTGAATATTTTCTCTCTTTTTCTTGCTCTGTTCTCCCCTTTTTCTATATTTTCAAATGGACGGATATTCTTCCTTTTATAGATCTCTTAATCCAAGGTTTAGGTGGGAAATATAGCCATTGTGAGATGCTTGGATACTCCTACACACAAAAAATAACCGTTAAAGATTAGGTGGAAAAAATATTACCGTTGGAGTTCGTTCTGACAATTGAAAGTCTGTTCCTGATAGGTTGGAGTCGGCTCCAACTTTTCAGGTGTCAGCTCCAGATTGGGTGTCCAAAAATAACAAAGAAAAAGTTTGTTGAGGAGTCGGCTCTGAGAAAGTTAAGTGTCGGCTCGTCGCTTTTGGAAGTCGGCTCCGGACACCAAGAGTGTCGGCTTCAGAAATGTCCATAAAAATACGCTCTCTGTTCTCAGGTTAGAGTCGGCTTCCGAACTCTCAGGTGTCGGTTCCCGAACACTCAGGTGTCGGCTCCCGAACTCTCAGGTGTCGGCTCCCGAATTCTAGGTGTCGGCTTCAGAAATTGAAACAGAATGCCCTTCTCTGTATCTCAGGTTGGAGTCGGCTTCGAAACTCTAGGTGTCGACTCTGGACTATGCCAAAAATCTAGAAATCTTCTGATACGCCTTGGGGTCGGCTCCTGACTATTTGGGTGTCGACTCCAAGTTCTGAACTTTAAAAAAATTCCTTTAAAATTTGATTCAAAGCTTATTCCTTTATTCATTTTCACTGATTAAATATTTTTAATCCCTGAAACACTTATTAAATTGGTTAGAAACATAGTGAATATACTTATGTCTTTTGTTAATCATCAAAATCAATAATTGGGTCAACATCCTTCTTGATGCGCCAATCTGATGCTGCCAGATCACCCTTCTCGAATGTCCGCAAGCGTCCAGTCGCCTTCTTCGGCATGCCAAGGATCCTTCGGTAATCTTCTCATATTTGGGAGCCTACAAAAAGTCTTGAAGACCAAAGATTTCGATGGGGACCCTTCAACGCTCAAGTCAGTGCTCTGAGCAATAGCCGTGAGCTTAAAAAAGCTCCAAAGAGAGAGTGAGAGGCTTAGAGAAGAGCTCTCTGTGAGCGAGTATGAGCGTTTAGGAGTGTTGTTATGGTTACCTGGTCGGAGGTCCCTCTTACCCAATTATTCATCATTGGACTTTGTGTGGCTTGCATAGAAAGCTTGAAGCCTTGTCATCTAGTGATGGAATGAGTCACGTAAAGTCTCATGATGGACCATAACTTTTGGGGCTCATCTGGTCTGAGTGGTTGGGGCCTCATGATGAATGATGACTTTTATGGATGGAATGTTAGGGTTGATGTCTGTGAGATTTGAGGTGTTGCTACTTGTCAGAGCATTTAAGGTGACGGCAGCAATAGTGAGGCTTATTTGTCCTCTTTATAATAAGGGTAGCAACAGCATGGCTTACTTTCTAGTGGTATGTCAGAGTTATAGGCGTTATCCCATCAAATATGGGTGACTGAAGTTGATTGGTGGGTACTGGTTGACTTGGATATTCCATCGAGTTGTCCTTGATGCTCTATGTGGATAGTGATAAGATGTGTGGTGGAGCCAAGTACGTAGGCCTCATAATGTAGCCACTAGAATACTGCTCGGATGGTCACTGGAATCGGGTCGGAGTCACGAATCCACTGACATCCCCAGATGAAGCTGCATGTACTGTGAGGAGACCCTGGGCGATGAGGGACCAGCATTCGGCAGCGTCGATGAAGCGGGCGTTATCTTCTTGGGCCATTTCCAGCCTCCAGAAGCGATGGAGGGAGGCGAGCTTGATGAAGAGGTTGGAGCCAGAGTATAGAATGGAGAATGAATAAAGTCTTCTGGGCTCCCAGTTGGATCAAGAGCAGTCGAAACAGGGGGTCATGGAGCAGGGCTCGGACGATGCTCCTAGAGTCAGAAACTATCCATGGCGGAGCCGGGATCCGAAGACCAGAAGAAGGCTGGTGCTGGATCTGGGAGCAAGCTGGGAAGCCGGGACTACTAGGAGCATCCGGGTGTCAGGCCGCCTAAGATGGGGCCGCCAAAGATGGAGCTGGAAGGAGAGGCCGCCTGGACGGATGCTGGAATTGGGAGAAACCATCTAGAGCCGAGAAAGTCTGTCAGGGAAGATCAAAGGAGACCAGCAAGAAGGACGGAGCTAGGGCCAAAATCTAGACTCGGGATGTTTCCGGGCTCGGTTTGTGGAGACGAAAGCAACCGGGGAAGAGGTCGTGGCCAGAAGTGGAGCTGGGACAAGGCAGGAGCAGAGTCTAAAGGTGGGCAAGCTCTCGTCAGGATCCAGGGCGAGCAGGGAGCTGAAGTGGGATGGATCATCTTGTCACCGAAATGAGGGCTGAGGACCCAACTCCGAGGTATAATAGGGAGAGGGAGAGAGAGAGAGAGAGGGAGAGAGAGAGTGAATGGGGTCGTGTCCCCCTCTCCCACCTCAGAGGGAGAGAGGGGGAGAGGGAAATGGAGCCAGAGCCATTTACTCCACCTAACTTGTTCTCTCTCTTCACGATGATCTTCCGTATCTGTTATCAGAGAAGACGTGGATGACTAGGTGTTTGTTGCTACCGGAAGGATGAGCTTATTTAATGCCAACCACATCCTCTGATTGGGGTTTTCAAACTCTTCGAACAGAGCTGGCCGAGTTCAAAAATGAGCAGAGTAAAGTAGCAAGGCTGCCTAGGAAAGCCGCCTAGAAATAACCGTGATCATCTAGGAATTGCTGGGTTGCCTAGAGATTGTCGGGGCCACCTAAGAAGACCACCTAGAAAGGCCACCTAGAAAGACCGACGAGGATGAGTTGACTTGCCGAGGCCAAGTCCAGATGCGGGGCACGATCATCGGCATCATGAAGGTCGTCTCGCCCTCTTCCTCCTTTCCCTATCCTTTCAAAAAGTTTTCTTTTTCTTCGGGTTCTTCAGGTTTTGGTGGATTCGAGGGTTTTTCTCTTATGATTTCGTATATTGTTTGGTTTACGGTGATTTGGTTAATTTACTTGGTCTGTCCTTTTTTTTTTTTTTTTTTTTGGGTCTTTGTGTGTACATGTTACCTTCTAGGAAGAGGCCTGATTGCATATGATTCCATTTCTCTGAATCATTTAAAACCGTTCATGAATTGCAACCAATATTTTCATGAAATACTTGTTAATGATGTTAGCTGGTGCTATTACTGCTACTCTGCTGGTGTGGATGCAAATCCTTTGTTTTTGTAACAGATCTCATCTTGTTTTGCTTGAATTAGCATATGATATTGGTAAGTCTACATCTAGATAATAATTTTAATTTTAATTTTTTACTTTTGTTTGGTGAACTGGCTTATGGCTCAATTGTTGCATCCCTCCCTCAAGTGGAGGAGGTTTTGTGTTCAAATCATTAAAACTGTTTCGACAAGGATTTGACATGGGTAATTCTGGATAAAACAAATTTATCAGAATAAGAAAAAAAATTTGTTCAGGGTGCCATAATATCTAAACTAGGGAGTAATATGCAGGGTATCATGATATTTTAAGAAAGAGTGTCATAATATCTGAACCAAGGAGTCATTGTATTGTTTATCTCTTTCTGATTCTATAGCTTCATATGAGATGACACTTAAAGGAGCCTCATCCTCATTTGAATAAAGAACAATTTCTTTGCTTGCTTCCGCCATTTCCTTCTTGCGGTGCTTCTATGTTCACTGTGTTCATGGTCTTCGTTGAATCATGAAACCACTCCTCGCCATGGAGGCAAAAAAAATAGTGGAGAGGATCTAGGATGCCAGCGACTACTCGACCACCAAAGAGAAGAGAAAAAGCGTAGGTTAAATTTAGGGTTCATAAGTTATATATGCCGCCTTCAGAGGAAGATGAAAGGACACCGATGAGCCTTCTATATGAAAAGATGGAAGAAGCAGCATGATCATATCACAAATCTACAACCATACCCTCTTGCTTCCCGTACCGTATGACCATGTCAAGCCCACATTTTCAAATGGGTGACATAGCTGTCTTAATAGGGTGTCATCAGTTTACACCTAGGGTGATGTAAAAATTTCTCGCTTATTTCAAATATATTACAGTGATGTCATAATTTTATACCAAAGGTATCGTAAAAGTAAAACTACGGTGTCATAGGGGTTTTTTCGATCGATTTCCTCCTAGGATGTCTTAAGGCCATGGATGTCGTAAGTTTGCAACTACAGTGTCTTAATGGTAAAGCTGGGGTATCGTAGCTTTGTTTTGGCCAATTTTCTCCTAAAATATCATAAAGCTTATTTCCTAAGCATGAACGGGCGTCTTAGGTTTGTAACTAGGGTGTCATAATATTTTAGCTATGGTATCGTCACTAGTTTTTCGACTAATTTTCTCCTGCGATATTGTGAGGCTTTTCTCTAGCATCTATTGTAAGGCCACGAGTGTCGTAAGTTTGTAACTACGGTGTCTTAATGGTAAAACTGGGGTGTCGTAGCTTTGTTTCAGCTGATTTTCTCTTAGGATGTCGTAAAGCTTATCATCTAAGCATGAATGGGTGTCTTAGGTTTATAACCAGAGTATCATAATATTTTAGCTGGGGTGTCGTCATTGGTTTTTAGTTGATTTCCTCCTACGATGTCGCGAGTCTTTTCTCCAGCGTCCATTGTAAGACCATGGGTGTCGTAATTTTGTAACTACGGTGTCTTAATGGTAAAGCTAGGGTGTCGTAGCTTTGTTTCGGCTGATTTTCTTCTAGGATGCCGTAAAGCTTATCCTCTAAGCGTGAACGGGTGTCTTAGGTTTGTAAGTAGAATGTCGTAATATTTTAGCTGGGATATTGTCACTGGTTTTCGATCGATTTCCTCCTACGATATCGCGAGGCTTTTCTGTAGCGTCCGTTGTAAGGCCATGGGTGTCGTAAGTTTGTAACTATGGTGTCTTAATAGTAAAGCTGGGGTGTCGTAGGTTTGTTTTGTCCAATTTTATTCTAGGATGACGTAAAGCTTATCCCTAAGCGTGAAAGGATGTCTTAGGTTTGTAACTAGGGTCTTGTAATATTTTAGCTGGGGTGTCATCACTAGTTTTTGGCCGATATCCTCCTGCGATGTCGTGAGGCTTTTCTCCAACATCTGTTGTAAAGCCACGGGTGTCGTAAGTTTGTAACTACAGTGTCTTAATGGCAAAGTTGGGGTTTCATAGCTTTATTTTGGCCGATTTCCTCCTATGATGTCGTAAAGCTTATCCCCTAAGCATGAACAGATGTCTTAGGTTTGTAACTATGGTATTGTAATATTTTAGCTGGGGTGTTATCACTGATTTTTAGCCAATTTCCTTCTGCAATGTCACGAGGCTTTTCTCTGGCGTCCATTGTAAGGCCATGGGTGTCGTAAGTTTGTAACTACAGTGTCTTAATGGTAAATCTAGGGTATCGTAGCTTTGTTTTGACCAATTTTTTCTTAAGATGTCGTAAAGCTTATTCCCTCAGCATGAACGAGTGTCTTAGGTTTGTAAATAGGGTGTCATAATATTTCAGCTGGGTTATCATCACTGGTTTTTGGCCGATTTCCTCCTGCGATATTGCGAGGCTTTTCTTTAGCGTCCGTTTTAAGCATGAGTGTTGTAAGTTTGTAACTATGGTATCTTAATGGTAAATCTGGGGTATCGTAAAGCTTTTTTGGGACGATTTTCTCCTGGTATATCATCAGGCATATCCATTCAGCTGGGGTGCCGTAAGGTGAGAACATGGTGTTGACCCAATTATTGATTTTGATGATTAACAAAAGACATGAGTATATTCATTATGTTTCTAACAAATTTAATAAGTGTTTCAGGGATTAAAAATATTTAATCAGTCAAAAGGTATAAGGAAATAAGTTTTGAATCAAAATTTAAAAGAAATTATGAAAGTTCAGAACTTAGAGCCGACACCCAAACAGTCAGAAGCCGACCCCAGGGCGTATCAGAACATTTCTGGAATTTTGGCACGGTCCGAAGTCGACACCTACAGTTTCGGAGCAGACACCTGGAGATCGGGAGCCGACACCTGAGAATTTCGGAGTCGACACCTACAGTTCTAGAGCCGACTCCAACCTGAGATACAGAGAATGTATTTTTTTGGACATTATTGGAGCCGATACCCTTGGATTCTGGAGCCGACTCACGAAAGTGCCGAGCCAACACTTAACTTTTCGGAGCTGACTCCTCAACAACTTCTTATTACTATTTTTGGACACCACGATTTGGAGCCAACACCTGAAAAGTTGGAGCCAATTCCAACCTGTCAGGAACGAATTTTCAAATGTCATAACGGACTCCAATAGTAATATTTTTTTCACCTAATCTCTAACGGCTATTTTTGTGTGTGGCAGAAGCAATCCAACAACTTTGTAACGGCTATTTTTCTCACCTAAACTTGGATTAAGAGATCTATAAAAAGGGAGAACCGTCCATTTGAAAGAGAGAAGAAAAATCGAGGAAAATACTTAGTGAAAAAAAGAGAAATCAAGAGGAAAGACTCAGAGCTCAAATCCATCAATCCTATAGAGTCCAAAGAGAAATCCAACGCATTCAAAGCTTAAAATCGAAGGATTTCCCAAGTAAAAAGGAAGAAAGCAAAAGCCCTATTTTTCTTCAACTTCTCAACTGCAATTGCTGTAAAGAATCTAAGCTGAGGCCTGATTCAATCTTTCAAAGGAGAAGAAGAAAAGAAGAAAAGAAGAAAAGCTCAAATCAAAATCGCTTCAAACAGGCTTTTCTTACCTTTGTTTATTCAATTACATATTTGCTCATTTGAGGAGCTGTTGTGTATTCAAAACTCTATTTTTCATTGTTGTTGGCTAATTCAATTAGTGGATTGAATTAGTGGAGGTATACATCAGGACAAGCTAAGGATAGCTTGTGGTTAGGTTTGTGCTGGTGAGCCTGTAAAAACCAGCTAGGTTCGTAGTGACCCCGAAAAACAACAAGTTTGGGTTGTGAGCTTGTAAAACAACTCGACTGTAATCAAGTGGATTATAGTGTAGACCCAAGTGCTATTTGGGAGTGGACGTAGGTGTTGGATACACCGAACCACTATAAAATCTTTGTGTTTGCCATCCTTTGTCTCTCTCTCTCATTTATTTGTGTTTAGCATTTATCTATACATTGCACTCAAGCACTTTCATATCAAAGCACTTAGTTTTAAAGTGTTAAAATTTTTAAGAACCCAATTCACCCCCCCCCCCCCCCCTCTTGGGTTGCCATATGGGCCAACAATTGGTATCAGAGCTTAGTACTCTCTTTTATTTGATCTAACGATCATGAGTTAAAGAGTCAAATGGCAGCTTAAGCTGGATCTTCTTTTGCTGAAGGTTAATCCACAAATAGACCTCCTTTATTTAATGGCACAAATTATGAATATTGGAAAGCTAGAATGAGAATTTTTATTCAAGCCTTAGATTATGAACTATGAAGTGTAATCACTAATGGACCTAGCACACCCACACACTTAGTAGATGGTTCAATAGTTCCTAAACCCGAAAGGGATTGGAATGAGAATAATAGGAAGATGGCTCAGCTCAATGCAAAAGCCATGAATGTTTTATATTATGCTTTAGATGCTAATGAATTTAATAGAATTTCTATATGTATTTCTGCAAAAGAAATTTGGAATAGATTAGAAGTTACCCATGAGGGTACTAATCAAGTAAAAGAATCAAAAATCAATATTCTAGTGCACAAATATGAATTGTTTACCATGGAACAAAATGAAACTATCACATACATGTACACTAGATTTACTGATATTGTAAATGGTCTAAAGAGTCTTGGCAAGACCTATACTAACTCTGAGTTGGTTCGTAAAATTCTTAGGTCTCTTCCAAGGTCATGGGAAGCAAAGGTGACTGCAGTCCAAGAAGCCAAGGACCTCAATACATTACCTTTAGAAGAGCTACTTGGATCCTTGATGACCCATGAACTGACCATGAAGCAACATCAAGAGGAAGAAGTCAAAAAGAAGAGAACGATTGTCCTTAAAGCTGCATAAAAGGAAACAAGTAGCAGTAAGGAAGAAGAGGAAGATGATAGACAGCCCTTCTTGAAAGAAGTTTAGAAAGTTTATGCAAAGAAGGAGACCTTTCCACAAGAAAAAGTTTGGAACAAAATGAAAAGTGAAAAAGAAAAGAGAAGGACAAGGACAAAGAAAAACCCCCTCATATGTTATGAATGTAAGAAACCGGGGCACTTTAGATATGACTGTCCTTAATTGAAGAAAGCCTACAAAAAGAAGAAGAAGGCTTATGTTGCAACATAAAGCGATAGTGAAGAATCCTCTTCCGAGAAGGAACAAAAGAAGTTGCAAACATTTGCTTTATAGCAAATGATGATGAGGTAAGTACCAAAACTTATGACTTTACCTTTGATAAATTGTTTGATGCATTTAACGAATTAGTCAGTGATTTTAAGGTCTTGAAAAAGAAAAATAAATCTTTGAAAAATGATAATTTAAATCTTGTCAAAGAAAAGGATAAATTAACTCATGAAGTTGAAGAACTGAAATCTGAAAAAAAATTTAATAAAAGAAAAAGAATTAATATCAAGTGAAAACCTTAGTTTAAAGAAAGAAGTTGATAAAAATAAAATTATAGTTGATAAATTTATATATAGTTCTGAAAAACTTAATTTGCTATTAAGTAATCAAAGAGCTGTATTTGATAAAGCTGGATTAGGTTATAGGCCTAACAAAACAAAAGTTTGTTAAAAATTTCTTTATAAAGAAACAAGATAAAAATGATGTTTCTTTATAAAGCTTATGAATGCAATTATAGAAAAATTAATAAGAATTTAAGTGCAAAAGGAAAGAAAATATGGGTTCCGAAAGGAACAATCCTTATTGCTACTAATCATGAAGGACCCAAGAAAGCTTGGGTACCTAAACATAAGATTTGATCATCTTGCGGAGTGTATGGCCAAAAGATCGAAATGAAAGTGGTATCTTGATAGCGGCTACTCAAGGCATGACGGGTGACAAAGATCAATTCATACCTTGAAGAAAAGAGGAGGAGTTGTTACATTTGGAGACAATGGTAAAGGCCAAATTATGGGATTTGTAAAATTCAAATAACTCCCTCCACTTTTATGAAAATGTTTATATGTAGATGGTTTAAAACATAATTTAATTAGCATTAGTGTATAAAGGTTTCAAAGTTTCATTTGAAGCTTCTGTCTGCACTGTTTCTAATCCCATTAACAATAGCATTATATTTACTGGAAGTAGAAATGACAATGTTTACTTAATTGATTTAGACAATCTATCTACTAGTAATCATTGCTTAGTTGCTGATAATGCTAATGTTAATGAGATCTAATGGTTGTGGCATCGTAGATTAGGTCATGCAAGCACACACTTGATTTCAAAATTAATTAGAATGGATTTAGTTAAAGGACTTCCAAGGTTAGATTTTGAAAATAACAGAATTTGTGATGCATGTCAATTTGGAAAACAAACTAGAAACTCTTTCAAATCTAAAAATATTGTTTCCATTCTAGGCCACAGAGCTACTTCACATGGACCTTTTTGGACCTACTAGAACCACTAGTCTAGGGGAAAGAAATATGTCTTGTGATAGTAGATGATTATTCTAGATTCACTTGGGTATTATTTTTGGCTCATAAGGATGAGACTTTCCCTATATTCATGAAGTTCTTCAAAAAGTCACTAATGAGAAACGACACCATAGTGTCTCTTAGAAGTGATCATGGCACAGAATTTGAAAATCACTTATTTAAAAATTTTGTATTGAACATGGCATTCATCATAATTTTCTGCACCTAGAACACCTCAACAAAATGGAGTTGTAGAAAGAAAAATAGAACTTTAGAGGACATGGCCCGTACCATGCTATGTGAAAGCAACCTTCCAAAATACTTTTGGGCGGAAGCTATAAACACTGCATGTTACATTCTTAATAGAGCCCTAATTAGGCAATTCTTAAGAAAACTCCATACGAATTATGGAATAATAGGAAACCAAACATTAGTTATTTTCATGCATTTGGTTGTAAATGTTTCATTCATAATAATGGTAAAGATAATCTTGAAAATTTGATACAAAATCTGATGAAGGCATATTCTTAGGATATTCAACAACTAGTAAAGCCTATAGAGTATTTAACAAGAAAAACTTAATTGTAGAAGAATCTATTCATGTAGTTTTTGATGAATCTTTAGCATCAAGTTCAAAAAAGATTGATGATGAGGAAGATACAAATTTGCTAGAAAGAAATATTGAAAAATTAAATATAGATGTATCTTTCAGATCATGAACAAGAAGCTAAAGATGATGATTCTCCTAGTTGATGTTATTGATAATCATAATGAGGTAGATCTTCCTAGAGATTGGAGATATGCCTATGGTCATCCAAAAGGAATTGATTATAGGTGATCCATCTCAAGGAGTAAGAACTAGATCATCTATGAGAAATATCAATAATCATCTTGCATTTGTATCTCAAATTGAACCTAAAACTATTGAAGAAGCTGAAAAAGATAATAATTGGATGCTAGCTATGCAAGAGGAATTAAATCAATTTACTAGAAATAATGTATGGTCCTTAGTTGATAGACCTAAAGATCATTCAGTTATAGGATCAAAATGGGTATTTAGAAATAAATTAGATGAAAATGGCATAGTAATTAGAAACAAAGCTAGATTAGTTGCAAAAGGATATAATCAAGAAGAAGGAATTGATTTTGATGAAACTTTTGCACCTGTAGCTAGATTAGAAGCAATTAGATTATTACTTGCATTTGCATGTCATATGAATATCAATTTATTTCAAATGGATGTTAAAAGTGCATTTTTAAATGGATTTATAAATGAGGAAGTTTTTGTAGAACAACCACCTGGTTTTGAAGATCATGAATTTCAAATCATGTTTTTAAATTGCACAAAGCACTATATGGTTTAAAACAAGCACCTAGAGCTTGGTATGATAGGCTAAGTAAATTTTTAATTGAAAATAATTTTACAAGAGGAAATGTTGATAAAACCTATTTTTGAAAAGAAAAGATAAAGATTTATTAGTAGTACAAATATATGTTGAATATTGTTTTGGTGCTACTAACAATCTTTTGTGTCAAGAATTTGCTAAGTTAATGCAGGGTGAATTTGAAATGAGCATGATGGGAGAACTCAATTTCTTCCTAGGACTCAAATCAAACAAAGCAAAAGGGATTTTATCAACCAAACAAAGTACACAAAGGAAATTCTCAAGAAGTTTGGAATGGAATCAATCAAACCCCTTGGAACACCTATGAGTCCTTCATGCAAATTAGACAAAGATGAAGATGGTAAGAAAGTTGATCAAAATATTATAGAGGTATGATCGGATCTCTCTTTACTTAACTGCAAGTAGACCAGATATCATGTTTGCTGTTTATCTATGTGCTAGATTTCAATCTGAACCTAAAGAATCTCATTTAATTGCTATAAAAAGAATACTAAGATATCTAAGTGGAACTAAAAATGTAGGTTTATGGTATTCTAGAGACTCAACATTAAATTTGATTGCATATTCTGATTCTGATTATGCTGGATGTAAATTAGATAGAAAAAGTACAAGTGGTGCATGTCAATTTTTAGGAAGTAACTTAATCTCTTGGTTTAGCAAAAAGCAAAATTCAGTTGCATTATCAACTGCTGAAGCTGAATATGTTGCAGCTGGAAGTTGCTGTGCTCAAATCCTTTGGATTAAGCGACAACTTGAAGATTATGGCATAACACTTGATAAAACTCCTATTAGATGTGATAACACAAGTGCAATCAATTTAACTAAAAATCCAATTCAACATTCAAGAACAAAAGCACATTGAAATTAGATATCACTTTATAAGAGAACATGTAGCTAATAATGAATTTGTCTTGATTATGTTAATACTGAAGAACAATTAGCTGACATATTTACAAAACCTTTGAGTGAAGAGAGATTTTGTTATCTTAGAGGTGAATTAGGGATTTGTGACCCTTTGGAATGATTTTGAAACCCTTAAGGAATGACTATCTAGAGTTCTATTAATTTTCTTGAAAATTCCTTTCATAATTTAAGGAAAACTATCTAGTATTTGAATCATTGATTCTTCATATTCCAAAGATTTTATCAAAAATTTATTGATTTTATTTTGACAAGTTTTGGATGTTTGAAACTCTCTTATTTTTTCTGAAACTGTCAGTGGAGTCGACACCTCAATTTGTGGAGTCGACACCTTGTCTGTGTCGCTCTCGGTCTGACCTTGGAGCCGACACCCGTTAGAGCCGACTCCAGTTCGAGCGCTGACTGTGTTAGCGACCTGGAGTCGACACCCGACTTTGTGGGAGTCGACCAAGTGGTCCCAAGGTTGACTTATTAGGGCAGAGTCGACTCCTTGTTCATTTCAATCGACTCCTAACCCCTCCAAACTCTCTCCAACTCTTCCAAAACCCAAAATCTCTCAAATTAACCTCCAAGACTCAATGGCACCCAAAGGAGGATCCGTGGTTTGGAGCGGTGATGACTGGAAAATGAACAATGAGGCATCCGGCGAGACAACCTTCACCGAGCTCTTCGTCCTCCTCATCATCCACACCGAGCGCTGCTCCAAGCCCCTCCTCACCTCAAATGACACTTTAGCGGGAGAGTAATCACAATGGGTAGGAAGGTAGACTTTCATTTTTGAGGAAGAAGGTTTTCAATTGGACAAATTAAAGAACTAGGTTGGGATAAGGTATGTTCCCTTGATGTTACCTACTTATCCAGCCCTTAGTCAAGGAGTTTTATTTCAATCTGTCTAGAGGAGATGGAGGAATAGTTAGTTCAGTAAGAGGGAAAAGAGATCCATATAACCTCAAAATCTTAGGAAATCTTTTAGCATTCCATCACTGGGATTACTGCAAGCATTCACAGTGAGAGGTCAGATGCTTTATCAAGGATGCTAGGAAGAGAAGTAACTGAATTTGAAGAAATTAGGGCAAACCAATTGCCTCTTGGAGTTAAGATTACTTCATAATATCTGTGGTCGGATCTTGTTTCCCAAGACAGGAGGTTTGAGTATGTCTCAGAGCGAGACATTGTAATTATGGACAGTGTTTTGACTGTACAACAAATTAATTTAGCTGGTATGATGATTTTGGTATATGGCGGAGGCTGGGAATAAGAAAAGATCCACTTTACCCTATGGCATGATATTAACTTTAGTATTCCAAAGCCAAGGTGTTGTTATTTCTAAAAATGAACCCAAAAAGAATTTAAGGCACACAGATTACTATAGTTTGGCAACTGTTCATCGGATGGGCTTTGTGAAGAAGGATGGTCAGTGGGAGAGGAAAGGCATACTGAAGAGAGGGTTGAGACTACTAAGCCTGGTCCTTCAGAGGCAGGACCATCTGTGAGATTCAGCTCACCAGGACCCAGTCAGAGTGTACCTCCAGCTCCACCTGCTCCTTCCACTTTAGTTCAGTCATCCATTGGTTTTTTTTTGATATTCAGTTAGAGCAACTTAAAAGTCTATTTGCTGCTCACAAGGAAGAATGAAGACTGAGTTTGATAATAGTTTATGAATTTAAGAGAAACCCTTTATTCTTTGGATGAGAGAGTAAACAAAATTGAGTCTACCCTTGTTCCTCTTGAAGCTTAAAGAATGATCTCAAGAACATATTTGAAGAACTCAAAGATATTGGTGGAGACTCAGAGACTACTCCAAATGCAATGCGAGCTTCAAGATAAAATTGTTACTGCATGTGATTGTTGATAGAAGATTGAAGAATTTGTAGAACTCAAAATAAAGGAATGAAAAAAATTTAGAAGAATTGCAAAGGCTTCTTAGAAATCATTAAATACTGCATTTTGATACTTTTGATGTTATGAAATTTCTTTTGATGTTTGAAGTTTCTTTTTGAAATGAAGTTATTTAATGTTGAAGTTTGATGAAGTTAGTTTGATGAAGTTTGATGAAATGAAGTTCTTTTGATGTAAAATGTTTACTTTTTATCAAATGTAATGATATTTTGATGAAATGAAATGAAAATTACTTGTATTTTGATCAATTTTTGTTCTTTTAAGATTTTACTTAACTTTTCTTATCTTTTTGTTGATTACAAAAAAGGGGAGAAAGTTATTGTATATGCATTATGCATTGATATATTAGTTAAGCAGATGATTGGTATGATATGATTGATATCAAGTAGTTTCGATTAAGTTTAATGAGTATCAAGCTTAAATGCACTTAATTTGATATGCTCATTAAGTTTTAAATGTAAAGGGAAGACAATTGTTAAATTGAACTTCATAGGGGGAGCTACCTTATTCAGGGGGAGCTTACCTGTGAGGAAGAAATTTGATTTGAAATTTTATTTTAATCATGCATATACTCAATGTTTTTATAATCATCAAAAAGAGATTGTTGACCCAATTATTGATTTTGATGATTAATAAAAGAATTGAGTATATTCATTTATTACTAAAATTTAACAAGTGTTTCAGGGCTTAAAAATCTTTGATAATCAAAAGGCATAAGAAACGTGTTTTGAATCAATTGCCAAAAGAAAGTTTCAAAATTCAGAGCCTGGAGTCGACACCTAGGAGATCTGGAGCCGACCCCATGGCCAATCAAATGTCTTTCTTTTTTTGGTCCGGAGCCGACACCCAGAGTTTCGGAGCCGACACCCAGAGTTTCGGAGTCGACACTTACAGTGTCTGGAGCCGACTCCGACAGAACGAACGTATTTTTTGACTACTTGGAGCCGACACTTACAGTCTTTCGGAGCCGACTCCCGAATGGCGAGCCGACACTAACTTTTTCGGAGCCGACTCCTCAACGAACTCTTTACTTTCTATTTTTGGATAACCGACTTGGAGCCGACACCTGAAAAGTTGGAGCCGACTCCAACCTGTCAGGAACAGATTTTTAAAATTCCAGATCAGCTCAAACGGTAATATTTTCTTTCACCTAACTTCTAACGGATATATTTTGTATGGACAAACTTTCCAGGTACATTCCAACGGCTAGTTTCTCACCAAAAAATGGATTAAGAGAAATCTATAAAAGGGGAGAACGCTCGTTTGAAAAAAGGGAAGAAAAAATAGAGTGAAAACAAATCAAAAATCCGAGAAGTCTTGAGCTTGAAATCAAAGAGAAAAGATCCAAGTTCAAATCCTTCACTCCAAAAGCTCAAAGAGAAATCCAAGGCGTTCAAAATCAAAAAATCGGAGGATTTCCCAAAAGAAGAAAAAGCCAAAAGATGTTTTCCAACTTCTCATCTGCAACATTTGCAAAGAATCCGAGCTGAGGCCTGATTCAACATCTCCAAAGAGAAGAGGAAAAGAAGAAAAGCTCAAATCCAATCTGCTTCAAACAGGCTTTTCTAACCTTGTTCATTTATTGAATATTTGCTCATTTAAGGAGCTGTTGTTATTGTAAACATTTTTTTACTTGTTTTTGCTAATTCAATCAGGGGGATTGAATTAGTGGAGGTAGTATACCTCGGGGCAAGCTAGATTAGCTTGTGTTTGGGTTTTGTGCTGGTGAGCCCGGAAAACCAGCTGGGTTCGTTGTGATCCCGGGAAAATAACAAGTTTTGAGTTGTGATCTTGTAAAACAACTCGCTGTAATCAAGAGGATTATAGTGTGGACCCAAGTGGATCTTGGGAGTGGACGTAGGTGTTGGATACACCGAACCACTATAAAATCTTTGTGTTTGCCGTGCTTTGATTCTCTCTCTCTATCTTTCTTGTGATTAATATTTATTTGCACTTAATTATTTATCTCAAAGCCAATAGTTTTCAAAGGTTAAAATTTTTTAAGAACCCAATTCACCCCCCCTCTTGGGTTGCCATCTGGGCCAACAATGGTATCAGAGTAAGTGCTCATTTGAATTTGGTCAACGATCAAGAGCTAAAGATCCAAATGTAGCTCAAGCTAGTTCATCTTATTAGAAGGTAATCCACTAATCGAC
>UESW01004457.1:468757-486407 GCA_900491605.1 Calamus simplicifolius
CTTGTAGATAGACCTAAAGATCATTCTGTTATAGGATCAAAATGGGTATTTAGAAATAAATTGGATGAAAATGGCATAGTAATTAGAAACAAAGCTAGATTAGTCGCAAAAGGATATAATCAAGAAGAAGGAATTGATTTTGATGAAACTTTTGCACCTGTAGCTAGATTAGAAGCAATTAGATTATTACTCGCTTTTGCATGTCATATGCATATCAATTTATTTCAAATGGATGTTAAAAGTGCATTTTTAAATGGATTTATAAATGAGGAAGTTTTTGTTGAACAACCTCCTGGTTTTGAAGATCATGAATTTCCAAATCATGTTTTTTAAATTGCACAAAGCACTATATGGTTTAAAACAAGCACCTAGAGCTTGGTATGAAAGATTAAGTAAATTTCTGATTGAAAATGATTTTACAAGAGGAAATGTTGATAAAACACTATTTTTGAAAAGAAAAGACAAGGATTTATTAGTAGTACAAATATACGTTGATGATATTGTATTCGGTGCTACTAACAATCTTTTGTGTAAAGAATTTGCTAAGTTAATGCAGGGTGGGTTCGAAATGAGCATGATGGAGAACTCAATTTCTTCCTAGGACTTCAAATCAAGCAAAGCAAAGAGGGGATTTTCATCAATCAAGCAAAATACACAAAAGATCTTCTCAAGAAGTTTGGAATGGAGTCAATTAAATCCCTTGGAACACCTATGAGTCCTTCAGGCAAATTAGACAAAGATGAAGATGGCAAGAAAGTAGATCAAAAATATTATAGAGGTATGATCGGATCTCTTCTTTACCTAACAACTAGTAGACCAGATATAATGTTGCTGTTTGTTTATGTGCTAGATTTCAATCTGAACCTAAAGAATCTCATTTAATTGCTGTAAAAAGAATCTTGAGATATCTAAATGGAACTAAAAATGTAGGTTTATGGTATTCTAGAGACTCAACATTGAATTTGATTGCATATTCTGATTCTGACTATGCTGGATGTAACTAGATAGAAAAAGTATAAGTGGTGCATGTCAATTCTTAGGAAGTAACTTAATCTCTTGGTTTAGCAAAAAGCAAAATTCGGTTGCATTATCAACTGCTGAGGCAGAATATGTTGCAGCTGGAAGTTGCTGTGCTCAAATCCTTTGGATTAAGCGACAACTCGAAGATTACGGCATAACACTTGATAAAACTCCTATTAGATGTGATAACACAAGTGCAATAAATTTAACTAAAAATCCAATTCAACATTCAAGAACAAAACATTTGAAATTAGATATCACTTTATAAGAGAACATGCAGCTAATAATGAAATTTGTCTTGATTATGTTAATACTGAAGATCAATTAGCTGATATATTTACAAAACCCTTGAGTGAAGAGAGATTTTGTTATCTTAGAGGTGAATTAGGGATTTGTGACCCTTTGGAATGATTTTGAAACTTTAAGGAATGACTATCTAGATTCCTTTTAATTTCTTGAAATTCCTTTCATAATTTTAAGGACAAATTATCTAGTCATTCAGTAATTTGATTCTTCATATTCCAAAGATTTTTTCAAAATTTATTGACCCTATTTTGACAAGTTTCGGATGTTTGAAACTCATTTATTTTTCTCTGAAACTAGTGGAGTCGACACCTCAGTTTGAGGAGTTGACACCTCTTCTGTGTCGCTCTCGGTCCTTGACCTTGGAGCCGACACCCGTATAAGTGGAGCCGACTCCAGTTCGAGCGCTAACTGTGTTAGTGACTTGGAGTCAACACCCGACTTTGCGGGAGTCGACACCTGGGGGTCCCAAGTTGACTTTATTAGGGCAGAGTCGACACCTCCATCATTTCCATCTTTTCAATCCCTATCCAAACTCTCTCCAAACTCTCTCAAAACTTCCCCAAGCCAAATTCTCCTCAAATCAAACATTCCCAAGGACTCAATGGCACCAAAGCGGAGAGGATCAGTTCTTGGAGTGCCCGTGACCACCGAAGACGCACGGCGAGGCGTCCCGTCCGCGAGCCGTCTCCGAGCGAAGATTCCTCTACTCCTTCGGATAATCCTGGTCCCTCATCTCCTCAGGTAGACACCTTAGCCGGGAGAGTGATTACAATGGGTAGGAAAGTTGATTTTGAATTTTTTGAGTCCGAGGGCTTTTCAATTGGAAATCAAATCAAAGAGCTAGGTTGGGACAAAGTATGTTCATTGGATGTTCCCACCTATCCGGCCCTAGTCAAGGAATTTTACTTCAATTTGTCAAGGGGTGACGGTGGGATTGTGAGTTTTGTTAGAGGGAAAAGAGTCCACCTTACTTTTCAAAAGCTAGGAAATCTTCTGAGCATTCCTATCACTGGATTAGCAGCTGATATTCATAGTGAGAGGTCTGATGCACTATCAAGGATGTTGGTAGAGAGGTTTCTGAATTTGAAGAGGTTAGGGCAAATCAATTACCCTTGGAGCTTAGGCTACTTCATAATATATGCAGTAGAATTTTATTCCCTAAGACTGGCCGATTTGAGTATGTCTCGGAGCGAGACATTGTGGTGATGGACAATGTTTTGACAGGTCAGCCTATTAACCTTGCTGCAATGATGATTTTCTACATGGCTGAGGCTGGAGGAAAAAGAGATCTTCACTGCCCTATGGTATGATTCTAACTATGGTCTTCAGGAGCCAAGGAATTATGATTTCTGACAGTGAGCCTTCAAAGAACCTTAGGCATATTGATTATTATAGTTTGGCTACTTTGCACCGGATGGGCTTTGTTAAGATTAATGGACAATGGGAAAGGAAAGGCAGTCTGGATGAGAGAGCCCCTGAGCTTAGATCTTCTGCACCATCTGAGGCTGGTCCTTCTGCGAGGCATCCTTCTCCAGAGCCCAGCAGTCCTGCTCCTGCTCCAGTTCCTGTTCAGCTACCTATGTTTCTGTCGGATTTTTTGATGTTCAGATAGAGCAACTCAAGAGTTTATTTGCTGCTCAAAAGGAAGAAATGAAGACAGAGTTTGATAATCAGTTTATGAATTTGAAAGAGACCCTCTACTCTTTGGATGATCGCATTAGTAAGATTGAATCCACTCTTGGTTCCTCTGCTGAATCCTTAAAGACTGATCTCAAGAACATATTTGAAGAACTTAAGGATATTTGTGGAGACTCAGAAACCTACTCCAAATGCAATGCTGAGCTTCAGGATAAGATTATGACTGCATGTGGATTTGTTGATAGAAGATTAAAAGAATTTGTAGGGACTCAGAGTGATGGGATGGGAAGAATTTTAGAACATTTACAAAGGATTATTAGAACTAATCTGTGATTATCATGTAATGAAGTATAGGTTTTTGATTCAATGAAGTATAGGCTGTTGTTTGATGTTTTATCTTGAAATCTTAATGTAATGATGTATAGTTTGATGTTTGACAAAGTTCAATTTCTTTTTGTAATGCTTGACTCTTATCAGATACTTAATGAATATCTTTTGATCATTGAAAAATTGTTTGATCTATCAATTTTGTCATTTTACTTAACTCTTCTTGATCTTTTGTTGATTACAAAAAAGGGGGAGAGTTATGTAGTTATGTCGTATATGCATTGAATGTAAAATCCTAATCAAATATGCATTGTAAAACAAAAAGAGAAACATTGGTTTAAATAAGCATAGTTAAAATTGATATATCTACCTTTTTGGTATCAAACACTATATTTTCAGCTAAAAGGAAGCACAATTGTTAAATTGAACTTCATAGGGGGAGCTACCTTATTCAGGGGGAGCTTACCTGTGAGGATCACATATTTAAAATTTTGATTTGAGAACTCTATTGTTTACTCATGCATATACTCAATTTTTTATAATCATCAAAAAGGGGGAGATTGTTGACCCAATTATTGATTTTTATGATTAATAAAAGATTTGAGTATATTCATTTTACTACTAATAAATTTAACAAGTGTTTTAGGGCTTAAAAATCTTTGATCAATCAAAAGACATAAAGAAACGTGTTTTGAATCCATTGCCAAAAGAAAGTTTCAAAATTCAGAGCCTGGAGTCGACACCTAGGAGATCTGGAGCTGACCCCATGGCCAATCAAATATCTTTCTGATTTTGGGCACGATCCGGAGCCGACACCCAGAGTTTCGGAGCCGACACCCATAGTTTCGGAGTCGACACTTACAGTGTCTGGAGCCGACTCCGATGCGGAACAGAACGCGTGTTTTTTGACTACTCTGGAGCGACACTTACAGTTTTTCGAGCCGACTCCCGAATGTGGCAGTCGACACTCAACTTTTTCGGAGCCAACTCCTCAACGAACTCTTTACTTTCTATTTTTGGATAACCGACTTGGAGCCGACACCTAAAAGTTGGAGCCGACTCCAACCTGTCAGGAATGGACTTTTAAAATGCCAGATCAGCTCAAACAGTAATATTTTCGTTTCACCTAACTTCTAACGGATATATTTTGTATGGACAAACTTTCCAGGTACATTCCAACGGCTAGTTTCTCACCAAAAACATAGATTAAGAGAAATCTATAAAAGGAGAGAACACTCATTTGAAAAAAGGGACGAAAAAAATAGAGTGAAAACAAATCAAAAATCCGAGAAGTCTTGAGCTTGAAATCAAAGAGAAAAGAGTCCAAGTTTGAATCCATCTACTCCAGAAAGCTCAAAGAGAAATCCAAGGCATTCAAAATCAAAAAAAGGAGGATTTCCCAAAAAGAAGAAAAGAAGCCAAAAGCCATGTTTGTGATTTTCAACTTCTCATCTGCAACATTTGCAAAGAATCCGAGCTAAGGCCTGATTCAACATCTCCAAAGAGAAGAGGAAAAAAGAAAAAAGAAAAGCTCAAATCCAATCTGCTTCAAACAGGCTTTTCTAACCTTGTTCATTTACATTGAATATTTGCTCATTTAAGGAGCTGTTTGTTATTGTAAACACTTTTCTTACTTGTTTTTGCTAATTCAACCAGGGGGATTGAATTAGTGGAGGTAGTATACCTCGGGGCAAGCTAGATTAGCTTGTGTTTGGGTTTTTGCTGGTGAGCCCGAAAACCAGCTGGGTTCGTTGTGATCCCGGAAAACAACAAGTTTGAGTTGTGAGCTTGTAAAACAACTCGACTGTAATCAAGGGGATTATAGTGTGGACCCAAGTGGATCTTGGGAGTGGACGTAGGTGTTGGATACACCAAACCACTATAAAATCTTTGTGTTTGCCGTGCTTTGATTGTCTCTCTCTATCTCTTTGCTTGTGATTAATATTCGCTTTGCACTTAATTTTATTTATCTCAAAGCCAATCATTTTCAAAGGTTAAATTTTTTAAGAACCCAATTCACCCCCCCTCTTGGGTTGCCATCTGGGCCAACATAGAGAGATTGTTGACCCAATTATTGATTTTGATGATTAACAAAAGACTTCACTATGTTTCTAACAAATTTAATAAGTGTTTTATGGATTAAAAATGTTTAATCAGTCAAAAGGTATAAGGAAATAAGTTTTGAATCAAAATTTAAAAGAAATTATGAAAGTTCAGAACTTAGAGTCGACACAAAAACAGTCAGGAGCCGACCCCAGGGCGTATCAGAACATTTTGGAATTTCGGCACGGTCCGGAGTCGGCACCTACAGTTTCGGAGCCGACTCCAATCTGAGATACAGAGAAGTGTTTTCTGCATCAGTTTTCGGAGCCAACACCTGGAGATCGGGAGCCAACACCAGAGAATTCGGAGTCGACACCTACAGTTCTGGAGCCAACTCCAACCTGAGATACAGAGAACATGTTTTTGTGGACATTATTGGAGCCGACACCCTTGGATTCTGGAGCCGACTCACGAAAGCGCCAAGCCGACACTTAACTTTTTCGGAGCCACTCCTCAACAACTTCTTATTACTATTTTTGGACACCACAATTTGGAGCCAACACCTGAAAAGTTGGAGCCGACTCCAACCTGTCAGAACGGATTTTCAAATGTCAGAACGGACTCCAACGGTAATATTTTTTCCACCTAATCTCTAACGGTATTTTTTTGTGTGTGCAGAAGCAATCCAACAACTTTGTAACAGCTATTTTTCTCACCTAAACTTGGATTAAGAGATCTATAAAAAAGGGGGAACCGTCCGTTTGAAAGAGAGAAGAAAAATTAAGGAAAATACTTAGTGAAAAAAAGAGAAATCAAGAGAAAGACTTAGAGCTCAAATCCATCAATCCTACAAGTCCAAAGATAAATCCAACGCATTCAAAGCTCAAAATTGAAGGATTTCCCAAGTGAAAAGGAAAAGCAAAAGCCCTGTTTTTCTTCAACTTCTCAACTGCGATTGTTGTGAAGAATCTGAGCTGAGGCCTGATTCAATCTTTCAAAGGAGAAGAAGAAAAGAAGAAAAAGAAGAAAAGCTCAAATCAAAATCGTTTCAAATAGGTTTTCTTATCTTTGTTTATTCAATTACATATTTGCTCATTTGAGGAGCTGTTGTGTATTCAAAACTCTATTTTTCATTGTTGTTGGCTAATTCAATTAGGGATTGAATTAGTGAGGTAGTATACCTCGAGACAAGCTAAGGATAGCTTATGGTTAGGTTTTGTGCTGGTGAGCCTGTAAAAACCAGCTGGGTTCGTTACGACCCCAAAAACAAGTTTGGATTGTGAGCTTGTAAAACAACTCGACTGTATCAAGTGGATTATAGTGTGGACCCAAGTGCTTCTTGGGAGTGGACGTAGGTGTTGGATACACCGAACCACTATAAAATCTTTGTGTTTGCCGTGCTTTGTCTCTCTCTATCTCATTTATTTGTGCTTGGCATTTATTATACATTGCACTCAAGCACTTTCATATCAAAGCACTTAGTTTTAAAGTGTTAAAATTTTTAAGAACCCAATTCACCCCTCCCTCTTGGGTTGCCATCTGGGCCAACACGTGGACATCATAAACGTAAACCTGGTCAACCTGGGGTGTCATAAGTGTGTCAAGAAGTAGAAGAAACGACATCCGGAACAAAAAAATGATACCCGCCTGCCTTTGAAAGATGAAGAAAAAGAAGAGCTCAGTTGTCCTTTTGCAAGGAAACTTTTGGAGGGAAAAAATGTCTATCGTCATGTACAAAAGTGCAGAAGAGAAGTAGACTGAAAGGAAAGGGCATTTTTGTCTGTACATCAATTTCAAAATAAGATTGAATGGCTTTTAATGGATGTCACGATCAAAACATTACATTGTATCCCTGCTCTTCTGTCCTGTAGCGTCAAGCCATGTTGAATTTATGTGGACCAATAAGAAGGGACAATGCAGTTTATGTAAATTTGCTACATTGAAAGCGGTGTACAAAGACTTTTCTTTTTTTTTCATGAGTGGTGGTGGCAGTGGTGGTGAATCCTACCAACTCATTGTGGGTGGCAAGGATGTCATTTCTTCTGTGATCTGTATTTAGCGGAGCTGTATGCCGCTTGGGCTGGTATTTCTACTGCCATTCACAGTCTTGGCGCTAGTTGTCTTATTATTGAGGGGATGCTATTACAGTGATTCGCTGGCTGCGTAAGGATCACTGCGATCAGATGTTTACCAACCCCTCGATCATATTCATTCTCTTTTGCAGGGCGTTCACCGTGTCTAGATTCGGCATATCTTCAGGGAAGTCAATACTGCGGCAGACTGGATTGCTGCCAGAGTGGCCAACCACTTTGACTTTTGGAGTTGAGAGCCGGAAAATCGGTGTTTACTTGTTCTTTCATAAATCTTATATTTTACATATCTGGTTTGACTCACTCTAAATTGGTGTGATTATCGTATGTAACAAAAAAAATTTAAAAATATAAAAATTTAAGTAGCATTCCATCTTACGAAAAACCAGCAAATTAATTTAAAACACACAGTCAACACACCAGTACATGATAGTTCGGGAACCAACAATTATTTTTTTCAGCAAAACTACCAATCACCTAGATCTGCCAGTGCTTTTCCACTCTCTCTTCGCCTTCCAGCTTCTCCTCTCAACTGCCTGCAGCTTGTTTGGATTCCTCCTCCTCCTTATCTCCACTCTTCTGCCCCTCCACAATTTCCTCTGCATTGGCATGAGTTTGTTTGGATGCTTCTTCCTCCTTTGCTTTCCTCATCACCTGGATCAAATTCTCAAGGCACGCGTCTGCATCCTCGTCCACAGACTTACGTATGAGGTTTTCCTCCACATCCGCTGGAGAAATCTTCACCTCCTCCATAAGCTCTCGGATGCTGTCGAACAGGGGGTGGGAGTCGACGTCCAAATAGTTCTTAGCCAACACCTTGAATGCCTCGAAGCAGCAGTACGACATCTCGATGTGCCTGTCCATCCGTCCCCTCCTGATCAGCGCGGGGTCCAATTTCTCTCTGTGGTTGGTCGTGAACACTATCAGCCTCTCTCCACCGCAGGCGGACCACAGCCCATCTATGAAATTGAGAAGCCCGGATAGAGTCACCTTGCTGCTCTCCTCTTCTTCTCGGTCTGGAGGCAGATTCTTCTTCTTTTCGCTCTCATCTTCTTCTTTCTGCTTTTCTGCTTCTCTTACCGGTGAGGTCTAGCGAGCAGTCGATGTCCTCGATGACTATAATGGACCTGTTCGTCGTCTCGATGAAAAGCTTCCGCAGCTCCGTGTTGTTCTTCACGGTCGTCAGCTCCAAGTCGTAAACGTCGTAATCCAAGAAATTAGCCATCGCAGCGACCATCGAGGACTTGCCGGTGCCGGGCGGGCCGTAGAGGAGGTATCCCCTCTTCCAAGCCTTGCCGATCTTGGCGTAGTAGTCCTTCGCGTTCCGGAACGCATTGAGATCTTTCATGATCTCCTGCTTCTTCCCGGGGTCCATGGCAAGGGTGTTGAAGTTGGATGGGTGCTCGAACACCACGTGGCTCCAAACCGTGCTCTTGTAGCCATCCCAATTGCTGCTGGGATTGTTGCTGTATAGCTTTCGCCGCCGGTTCCGGATACCGACCTCGCGCCCCTCCTTTAACACATGGCTGAGATAGGAATCAATGACGAGCCTCCGGTTACTTCTGTCGAAGGTGAGCTTATAGGACCTCTTCTCTTCCGCAGTAGGATAGAAGGAGATGGTCTGGGCTCGAGGGGCGGATTTGGAGGACCACCAAAACTTGGTGCCGGCAAATTCGTCGGTGACCTCCTCATCGTCGTCCATGCTGAGGACGAGGTTGGTGCTGTCCTTGCCGAGCTCGCCCTTGAGCCTGTGGGCGTGCTGCGAGCATGAGGCGCTGAGATAGGCCTCGATGGCGACGTAGGCCTCGCTGCGCTTCATGCGCTCGCCGGTGTACTCTGGGATGGTGATCTGGACGTACGGGTAGGTGAAGGACGTAAACTTATGGAGGTATTTTTTGAGGATGGTTTCGGGAGGGGAGGGGAAATATTGGCGGATGACCGTCCAGAGGAACATGAGACTGGCGAGGCCGGAACCCAAGCTTGCCCAGGTAACACCCATCTCTCGATATCCGTTTCCTTTCCAGGGACTGGGAGTCTGGGATGCTGCCGACCGGCGCTGAGTGGAGAGTTTATGGTGGGCTGTTCACCAACCCTTTGTTGATGATTCAGATTTCAGCAGCTCTGTAAGGCGTTTTTATTTTAGGCTTTGTTTGGATATTTGGAGGGGAAGAAAGAGGAGAATAAAAAGAAGAAAAGGATGGAAGGAAAAAAAAAAAAAAAGGAAAAGAAGGGTTGTTTTTTTTTTTTTTGGGAATGATGGAAGGAAAAGGAAAGGTAATTTCAATTATCTTGTTTAGATAGAGATGAAAGAAAAAGGGAAGAGTTATGTGATAATTATACCATTCCAGAAATAAATAGTAAGAATGAAAGAATAAAGAATAGTAAATGAAGGGATATTTGAACTTTTCATAAAAATATAACTTAAACATTTTTCTTTTCCGAGCTTATCATCTAATTTGAGGGTTATTCGGCCGAAGAAAAAGAAAGAAGGGGAACCGATTACTCCCGTTCCCTTCCCCTTCTTCCTTTATTTTCCTTCCAAACAAAGTAACTTATGACCTTTCTCTTCTTTTCCTTCCCTTCCTTTCTTTTCTTCCATCTAAATAGTCCCTAAGTCTATGTTGGGATCTTTGGAGGGGAAGAAGGAGAAAGTAAAAAGAAGTAAAGGAATGAAAGGGGAAGGAAAAAAGAAAGGTTGATATTATCTTATTTGGATAGAAAGGAAAGAAAAGAAGGGAAAGAGTATTTTGGAATGAAGGTGAGAATAAAAACTCAAAAATAAAAAATGAAGGGATATTTTGGTCTTCCATAAAAATATAATTTAAACATTTTTTTCTCACCCAGTTTACCCTCCGATTTGGGGGTTAACAAATTTATCCTCACTAAGAAAGAAAGAAAGAAAGAAAGGGAATTGGTCACTCCCATTCCCTTTCTTTTATCTTCCTCCCAAACAAAACAACTTATAATCTTTGTCCCTTTTCTCCTTTCCCTTCTTTCCATTTTCTTCTGATGAGGGGTAAAATTATCATCGCGCCAACACTCGTGCATATGACAAAAAGGTCGAGACCACTTTTGATTTTCAATCAGCCAACTGTCACATCTAAAAGATAACAAGAGCTGGTACACCTTAGCAAGACCAAATCATTCTCGGGCCAAGCCACCTTCAGGCCGAAGTATTCATATGCCTCGGCAGAGCTGAGGTATCCTCATATGCCTCAACAGAGCCGAGGTATCCCCTGAGCCATCTTTTTATCTTGGCTGGACCGAAGTATTCATATGCCTCGGCAGAGCCGAGGTATCCTCATATTCCTCGGTAGAGCCGAGGTATCCCCGAGCCCCTGCGGAACCAAGCGCGGGAGAATTCAAATTCATAAGTCTTACCATATTCCAGCCACGAAGCGATCTTGAGCGAAAAATTATGCCAATGGTATCAAAAGTGGCCTAGAGCCTATAAAGTCATCGAATCTCAAAGCATCAACTAGCTTCTCTAGCCATCGATTCTCTAACTAACTAGATATGATGCTACCGGCCTTTTAACAAACTTGATTCAAATCTTGATGGTTTCAGACCCTCTGCAACATGCCCAAGGAATCGGTGATTGCCTATCGTCACACCGGTGACCTATAAATACTGTTGTCCTAAAGTTCTTCAGGTATGCTTATACTCACACTATTACTAAAGAACTGATCTATTAAAGCTCAAGCGGAGCTCAGAGTTCTCGAGAGGCCATTTCTTGAGGGACTCTTCTGTGAGAGACTTCTCCTCACATCTGCTTGCTGTGATTCTTCACTGACTTAGGCGTTGGAGGGTCTTCCGCAGAGGGCCACCCCCGACACTCTCCGTGTGAGAACTATCTTGCAGGTTCCACCTAGGTGAGAGATTGGTGTCCAAATCCGGAGTTGGAATGCACCCAAGTTGAAGAGTGGATTTTAGCAGCAATAGATTGGCGCTAGAGGAAGGGCGTCAAGTCCATAAACTTGTAATCCAAGAGACAAGGTTCAAGATCAGGAGAAGAATCCTTCAATGGCCAATCGAAAAAGAGCCACTTTCGATGCTCAAGATCAAACCGTCTCTTAGAGGCCTGATCCTATAAATAGTGTAGCACCTCCGCTACCACTGCCGGCCGAGACTCCTTCACCGTTGGTGACCGCAGTGACCCAGGACCAGTTCGTTACACTGGTTCAGCATGTCCAAGCTCTGACCCAACTGGTCCAGGGGCTCCATGGAGCTCCCCATTCAGCTGTCCCTGCTCCACGACTCCCTAAGGGGGTCTCTGCCCCTGCTCCACCAGCAATCTCTTTTTTCAACCCGCCTGAGGCCATGGGTCATCCTCATCGGCCCACGGGAGATAAGCCGGCGCCACGTGGGCTGGAGGGAGGAGCCCACCTAGATCTCGGCGAGCTCATTCTTTCTTTCTGGTCTTCTCAAGATTCGATGCCACTGTCGTCCTCCCCTCGGCTAGTTCCTTCTGGCACTTTGGATGAAGGGATCATGTAGCAAATGTGGAAGATGCATCGGAAATGGTGTCAGGAGCTGGATGCCGCTAAGCAATCCCTTTCGTCCCAGCCAAAAGCAGAGCAGGGCATTCCTTTTTCTGAGGAGATCATGCGAGAGGTGATCCCTCCTCATGTCAAGCTTCCCGCCGTTGAGCCATAACATGGATTTACTAATCCCGATGACCATTTAAGCAGCTTCTGATTCATCATGATGTTCCATGGAGCATCAGATGCGATCCTATGCCGATCCTTCCATTCTACCCTTAGAGGGTCCGCTAGAACCTGGTTCAATAGTCTGAAGCTAGGTTCCATTAATTATTTCGATGAACTGAGCTGCCTATTCATCAGTCAGTTCGTTAGTAGCCATCACCATCGATGGAGATCTGATTCCCTCTTCGAGGTCAAGCAGAGGGAGGGGAATCCCTAAAAAATTGCCTCAGCCACTTCAACACGGCCATGTTGGAGGTTGACCACATTAACCACGAGGTAGCCATGTCTGCTTTGGTGGGAGGAGTGTCGAAGGAAGGCAACTTCTACTTAGCTCTGGAAGTCAATTATCCTAAAAGCCTTTCTAATATGATGGCCTTAGCGGATAAGTATGCCAGGGTCTGCTTTGGTGGGAGGAGTGTCGAAGGAAGGCAACTTCTACTTAGCTCTGGAAGTCAATTATCCTAAAAGCCTTTCTGATATGATGGCCTTAGCGGATAAGTATGCCAGGGTTGAGGAGTCACGGAGATCAGCCCGAGCCGAACAATCAAAGAACACAGAGGCAAAAGGCTCGAAAAAGCACCGATCCTTTTGCCATGCAAGCCTGCCTCACCGCTAAAGAGTTCCTCCACCACCACCTAGAGATCGGACCTGGAGCTCAGCTTGGAGGTTCGATCAGTACACCCCGCTCACTGCGCTAAGGGCACAAATCTTGATGGAGATTGAGCACTAGATTTCTCGGTCACCTCCTTTCTGGGGAAACGGGGCTCGAGGAGATGTGACCAAATATTGTCGATTCCACTGAGACCATGGACATAACACTGAGGAATGCTGGTAGCTTCGGAATGAGATTGAATAGCTCATCCAATGAGGCAGGCTAGACCGATTCAGGTGGGCACCTGAGCCAAACAATGAAAGAGATCGCCAGCTTGAACCTCGTCAACCCCTCCACCAAATCCTCTGGTCATTGGCAATGTTAATGTGATAGCGGAGATTGACTATTCGTCAGCTTGGCTAGATGAGGAGGAGAATCCACCAAAGAGGACTCGAGTCGACAAGCTTTCTTTTCTGATGAGGATCTTTGAGAGGTACAGTACCCCTATGATGATGCTCTGGTTGTATCCTTTAATGTGAACAACTACGATGTACACCGCATTTTGGTTGATAGTGGAAGCTCTGTTAACGTTTTGTATTTTGATGCCTTTGTGAGATTAAAATTGCAGGTGAAAAACCTCTGAGCCATAGAATCTACTCTAATAGGTTTTACGGGCGATGCCATAGTTCTTGAGGGGGTTATCACCTTGACGGTCCAAGCAGGCACTTGGCCCAACGTAGCCACGACACTCATGGACTTTCTCGTGATCAAGCTTCGATCCCCCTACAATGCAATCCTTGGTAAGCCATGGTAGATATCCCTCAAAGCTATCAATTTTATTTTTCATCTCGCCATAAAGTTTCCCATCGAATGGGGAATGAGAGTTGTCTAAGGGAGTCAAGCCGTGGCTTGACACTGCTTTGTTGCCGATCTATAGTCCAGAAAGCCCGAGGTTGATGGGTTAGATGCTCATGAAGATTTTGTCGAGCAACGAGAAGAACTAGCCAAGGAGTTTGAGGAGGTGCCACTCGATGAAACTTGGCCCGACTAAACCATAAGGGTCAGGTCACAGCTGAAAGGAAAGCCTCGGCAATATTTGATTGAGTTCCTTCAGAGAAATGCTGATATCTTTGCTTTGTCTGCTTTGGATATGCCCGGAATCAACCCAGATGTCCTTGTCCACCGCCTCAATGTGGATGAGACATTTCGATAAATTAAGCAAAAGAAGAGAAGCTTCGCTCCCGAACGTCAGAAGGCTATTGAAGAAGAGGTAGACAAGCTCATCAAAGCCAACTTTATTCAAAAAGTGAATTATCCCGACTGCTGGCGAATATTGTTTGGTGAAGAAGTCAAATGGTAAATGGAGGATCTGCATTGACTTCACTAACCTCAACAAGGCTTGCTCGAAGGACAGCTTTCCTCTTCCCCGAATTGATCAGCTTGTGGATTTAACCTTGGGCCACCAGATGCTGACTTTCATGGATGCTTATTCATGCTACAATCAGATTTGGATGACATTCGAGGATGAGGGAAAAGACTGCCTTCATCACTGACTGAGGTATCTATTGCTACGAGTCATGCCTTTCGGTTTAAAAAATGCAGGCAACCTATCAAAACTGGTCAATAAAGTTTTCAAAGAACAAATCAGTCGGAACATGGAGGTATATGTTGATGACATGCTAGTTAAGACAAAGAGGCATCTCAGCATATTGAAGATCAAGAAAGTTTCATGACACTCCGGAGATATCAGATGAAACTTAACCCAACTAAATGTGCTTTTGAAGTTAACTTTGGAAAGTTCTTGGGCTTCATAGTCTCCCAACAAGGCATCGAAGCAAATCCACAGAAAATTCAAGCCCTGCAATAGATGGCACCTCCAGGGTCGATTAAAGAGGTGCAGCATCTAACTAAGAGGATAGCAGCTCTCAACTGTTTTGTAGCTCGATCGGCTGAGAGATGTTTACCCTTCTTTAAAGTGCTCCGATCAGCCAAGAATTTCCAATGGACTCTGGACTGTCAAAATCTTTTGAAGATCTTAAAAAATATCGTCTTTCCACCTCTTATTAGCAGTCCAAGGCCAGAAGAAATGTTGTATCCATATCTGGCAGTCTCGGAGGGCGTTGTTGGTTCCGTGCTGGTCAAAGAGGAAAATAAAATTCAGAAGCCGATCTATATGTTAGTAAATTGCTTCGAAATGTCGAGATGAGGTATACCTGAATTGAGAAGATGGTGTTGACTTTGGTAACATCGGTCCAAAAGTTGTGGCCATATTTCTAAGTACACGTTGTGACAGTCTTAACTGACCAACCTATCAAGTCGATTATCCATCGTCCGGAGGCATTGAAAAGAATGACCAAATGGGCTGTTGAGTTAAGTGAGCATGATATCCAGTATCAGCCTCATCCAAACATCAGGCACAAGTCCTAGTAGATTTTCTTCTTGAATGCACCATAACCAAAGATGGTTCCACTCTGGACACTCCCGAGCAGCCGAGGCCCAACGCTTTATGGCTGCTCCATGCCGATGGGTCTTCTAGTGCAAGCGGCTCTAGCGTGGTTTGGTCCTCACTAGCTCGAAGGGGATAACCTTCGAGTATGTCATTCGTTTCTCATTCCTAGCCTCTAACAATGAAGCAGAGTATGAAGCTCTGTTTGCTGGACTTCACATCGCCCGTGAGCTCAAAGTTGAAAATAAACACCTACACCGACTCTCAGATGGTGGCTAGCCATGTGCGGGAAGAATTCGAAGCTCGAGAATCGAACATGATTCAATATCTTCAAAAGGTGTGCAATTTGTCCTCCTGCTTTGCTGAATTTAAGGTTATTCAGATCCCACGGGCTGAGAATGCGTGTGCTGACCTTTTATCCTGCCTGGCAATCACAGACTCAATGGATCTAGAGTGAAAATTCTACTTGGAGGTCCTGGAAAAGTCCAGCATTGCCGATGCTAATCAAGTAATGCAGATTGATGTCGAACCATCCTAGTTAGACCCTATACTCAAGTATCTCAAAGAAGGGTTGCTCCCTACCGACAGAAGGGAAGTAAGGAAACTGAAGATGCAATCATCTCACTATGTCCTACTTGATGATCGACTATACAAGCGATCCTTCTCTATGCCGTTACTTAAGTGCCTCCGCCCATCAGAAGTTGATTATGCCCTTCGGAAGGTTCACGAAGGCATCTGTGGTGATCACTTGGTGGCCGAGCTTTGTGCCATAAAGTGTGCACCAAGGATATTATTGGCCTACCATGCACAGAGATGCTGACAACCTTGTCCAAGCTTGTGATTCATGCCAACGACATTCCAATGTTCAGAGGCTCCCCTCCGCCCATCTAACACCCATATCATCCGCCTAGCCCTTTGCCAAGTGGGGAATGAACATTTTAGGTCCTTTTCCCCTTGCCACAGGATAGAGAAGTTTCTATTTATAGCGATCGACTATTTCACCAAGTGGATCGAGGCCGAGGCAGTCGCTCAGATCACCAAGGCTCGGGCTAGGGACTTTGTATGGAGATCTATCATTTGTTGGTTCGGCCTTCCATGCACCATCATCATCGACAATGGGAGACAGTTTGACAATCCTAAATTCTGAGAATTCTGCGAGGATCATGGTATCTGCTACTGGCTCACCTCAGTTGGGCATCCTCAAGCCAATGGAGAAGTAGAGGTAACTAACCGGACCCTTCGATAGGGAATTAAAGCCAAGCTCAATAGGATGCAAGGTAGATGGGCAAAAGAGCTTCATCATGTGCTATGAGCTTACAGAACCACTCAGAGAGTCCCTACAGGCGAGACTCTATTTATAGCTTTCGGTATGGAAGTCGTCATTCCTGTGGAGATTGGGCTCCCCTCCCCACGGGTGGAAAGTTATTCGGAGGAGTCTAGTGATGAGCAGCTCTAAACCAATCTTGACTTGATAGAAGAGGTCAGGGAAAAGGCCCAGATCTGAATGGCATCCTACCAACAGAGAGTAGCCCATTATAATTCTTCCAGAGTTAAGAAAAAATTCTTCCTCCCTGGCAATCTTGTACTACAGAAGGCATCTGTCTCCAAACCATTGGAACAAGGGAAGCTATCTCAAAATTGGAAAGGTCCCTATCAAGTCACCGAGGTAATCAGGCCCAGCGCCTACAAACTCTAGGATCTCGAAGGAAAAGCTATCCCCAGGACATGGAGCTCAGATAATCTTCGTATATATCACCAGTAAAGTATGCTCCCACTAAACTCACTCTGTTTATAGCAACAAAATTCATTTTTTAAATCTACAATGTCCTTGTTCCAATCACTTTTCCAAAAGATTGTAATAAGAGGCAGGTTTGGCTCAATTCTCTTCAAGCCTCGGTAGAGCCGAGTGATTTCTCCATACCTTGGCAGCGCCAAGTAAAATATAATCTCTTCAAGCCTCAGCAGGGCCAAGTGATTTCTCTGTACCTTGGCAGTGCCAAGTAAAATATAATCTCTTCAAGCCTCAGCAGGGCCAAGTGATCTCTCTGTACCTTGGCAGTGCCAAGTAAAATATAATCTCTTCAAGCCTCAGGGCCGAGTGATCTCTCCTACCTTGGCAGCGCCAAGTAAAATATATCTCTTCAAGCCTCGGTAGGGCCGAGTGATCTCTCCATACCATGGCAGCGCCAAGTAAAATATAATCTCTTCAAGCCTCGGCAGGGCCGAGTGATCTCTCCATACCTTGGCAGTGCCAAGTAAAATATAATCTCTTCAAGTCTCGGTAAGGACGAGTGATCTCTTCATACCTTGGCAGCACCAAGTAAAATATAATCTCTTCAAGCCTCGGCAGGGCCGAGTGATCTCTTCGTACCTTGGCAGTGCTAAGTAAAATATAATCTCTTCAAGCCTCGGCAGGGCCAAGTGATCTCTCATACCTTGGCAGTGCCAAGTAAAATATAATCTCTTCAAGCCTCGACAGGGC
>UESW01004457.1:491339-682694 GCA_900491605.1 Calamus simplicifolius
ACAAAGACTTTTCTTTTTTTTTCATGAGTGGTGGTGGCAGTGGTGGTGAATCCTACCAACTCATTGTGGGTGGCAAGGATGTCATTTCTATGCGATCTGTATTTAGCGGAGCTGTATGCCTTGGGCTGGTATTTCTACTGCCATTCACAGTCTTGGCGCTAGTTGTCTTATTATTGAGGGGATGCTATTACAGTGATTCGCTGGCTGCGCAAGGATCACTGCGATCAGATGTTTACCAACCCCTCGATCATATTCATTCTCTTTTGCAGGGCGTTCACCGTGTCTGATTCGGCATATCTTCAGGGAAGCTAATACTGTGGCAGACTGGATTGCTGCCAGAGTGGCCAACCACTTTGACTTTTGGAGTTGAGAGCCGGAAAATCGGTGTTTACTTGTTTCATAAATCTTATATTTTACATATCTGGTTTGACTCACTCTAATTGGTGTGATTCGTATGTAACAAAAAAAAAAAAAATATAAAAAATTTAAGTAGCATTCCATCTTACGAAAAACCAGCAAATTAATTTAAAACACACAGTCAACACACCAATACATGATAGCTTCGGGAACCAACAATTATTTTTTTCAGCAAAACTACCAATCACCTAGATCTGCCAGTGCTTTTCCACTCTCTCTCGCCTTCCAGCTTCTCCTCTCAACTGCCTGCAGCTTGTTTGGATTCCTCCTCCTCCTTATCTCCACTCTTCTGCCCCTCCACAATTTCCTCTGCATTGGCATGAGTTTGTTTGGATGCTTCTTCCTCCTTTGCTTTCCTCATCACCTGGATCAAATTCTCAAGGCACGCGTCTGCATCCTCGTCCACAGACTTACGTATGAGGTTTCCGCCACATCCGCTGGAGAAATCTTCACCTCCTCCATAAGCTCTCGGATGCTGTCGAACAGGGGGTGGGAGTCGACGTCCAAATAGTTCTTAGCCAACACCTTGAATGCCTCGAAGCAGCAGTACGACATCTCGATGTGCCTGTCCATCCGTCCCCTCCTGATCAGCGCGGGGTCCAATTTCTCTCTGTGGTTGGTCGTGAACACTATCAGCCTCTCTCCACCGCAGGCGGACCACAGCCCATCTATGAAATTGAGAAGCCCGGATAGAGTCACCTTGCTGCTCTCCTCTTCTTCTCGGTCTGGAGGCAGATTCTTCTTCTTTTCGCTCTCATCTTCTTCTTTCTGCTTTTCTGCTTCCTCTTACCGGTGAGGTCTAGCGAGCAGTCGATGTCCTCGATGACTATAATGGACCTGTTCGTCGTCTCGATGAAAAGCTTCCGCAGCTCCGTGTTGTTCTTCACGGTCGTCAGCTCCAAGTCGTAAACGTCGTAATCCAAGAAATTAGCCATCGCAGCACCATCGAGGACTTGCCGGTGCCGGGCGGGCCGTAGAGGAGGTATCCCCTCTTCCAAGCCTTGCCGATCTTGGCGTAGTAGTCCTTCGCGTTCCGGAACGCATTGAGATCTTTCATGATCTCCTGCTTCTTCCCGGGGTCCATGGCAAGGGTGTTGAAGTTGGATGGGTGCTCGAACACCACGTGGCTCCAAACCGTGCTCTTGTAGCCATCCCAATTGCTGCTGGGATTGTTGCTGTATAGCTTTCGCCGCCGGTTCCGGATACCGACCTCGCGCCCCTCCTTTAACACATGGCTGAGATAGGAATCAATGACGAGCCTCCGGTTACTTCTGTCGAAGGTGAGCTTATAGGACCTCTTCTCTTCCGCAGTAGGATAGAAGGAGATGGTCTGGGCTCGAGGGGCGGATTTGGAGGACCACCAAAACTTGGTGCCGGCAAATTCGTCGGTGACCTCCTCATCGTCGTCCATGCTGAGGACGAGGTTGGTGCTGTCCTTGCCGAGCTCGCCCTTGAGCCTGTGGGCGTGCTGCGAGCATGAGGCGCTGAGATAGGCCTCGATGGCGACGTAGGCCTCGCTGCGCTTCATGCGCTCGCCGGTGTACTCTGGGATGGTGATCTGGACGTACGGGTAGGTGAAGGACGTAAACTTATGGAGGTATTTTTTGAGGATGGTTTCGGGAGGGGAGGGGAAATATTGGCGGATGACCGTCCAGAGAACATGAGACTGGCGAGGCCGGAACCCAAGCTTGCCCAGGTAACACCCATCTCTCGATATCCGTTTCCTTTCCAGGGACTGGGAGTCTGGGATGCTGCCGACCGGCGCTGAGTGGAGAGTTTATGGTGGGCTGTTCACCAACCCTTTGTTGATGATTCAGATTTCAGCAGCTCTGTAAGGCGTTTTTATTTTAGGCTTTGTTTGGATATTGGAGGGGAAGAAAGAGGAGAATAAAAAGAAGAAAAGGATGAAGGAAAAAAAAAAAAAAAGGAAAAGAAGGGTTGTTTTTTTTTTTTTTGAATGATGGAAGGAAAAGGAAAGGTAATTTCAATTATCTTGTTTAGATAGAGATGAAGAGAAAAAGGGAAGAGTTATGTGATAATTATACCATTCCAGAAATAAATAGTAAGAATGAAAGAATAAAGAATAGTAAATGAAGGGATATTTGAACTTTTCATAAAAATATAACTTAAACATTTTCTTTTCCGAGCTTATCATCTAATTTGAGGGTTATTCGGCCGAAGAAAAAGAAAGAAGGGGAACCGATTACTCCCGTTCCCTTCCCCTTCTTCCTTTATTTTCCTTCCAAACAAAGTAACTTATGACCTTTCTCTTCTTTTCCTTCCCTTCCTTTCTTCTATCTAAAGTCCCTAAGTCTATGTTGGATCTTTGGAGGGGAAGAAGGAGAAAGTAAAAAGAAGTAAAGGAATGAAAGGGGAAGGAAAAAAGAAAGGTTGATATTATCTTATTTGGATAGAAGGAAAGAAAAGAAGGGAAAGAGTATTTCGGAATGAAGGTGAGAATAAAAACTCAAAAATAAAAAATGAAGGGATATTTTGGTCTTCCATAAAAATATAATTTAAACATTTTTTTCTCACCCAGTTTACCCTCCGATTTGGGGGTTAACAAATTTATCCTCACTAAGAAAGAAAGAAAGAAAGAAAGGGAATTGGTCACTCCCATTCCCTTTCTTTTATCTTCCTCCCAAACAAAACAACTTATAATCTTTGTCCCTTTTCTCCTTTCCCTTCTTTCCATTTTCTTCTGATGAGGGGTAAAATTATCATCGCGCCAACACTCGTGCATATGACAAAAAGGTCGAGACCACTTTTGATTTTCAATCAGCCAACTGTCTCTAAAAGATAACAAGAGCTGGTACACCTTAGCAAGACCAAATCATTCTCGGGCCAAGCCACCTTCAGGCCGAAGTATTCATATGCCTCGGCAGAGCTGAGGTATCCTCATATGCCTCAACAGAGCCGAGGTATCCCCTGAGCCATCTTTTTATCTTGGCTGGACCGAAGTATTCATATGCCTCGGCAGAGCCGAGGTATCCTCATATTCCTCGGTAGAGCCGAGGTATCCCCGAGCCCCTGCGGAACCAAGCGCGGGAGAATTCAAATTCATAAGTCTTACCATATTCCAGCCACGAAGCGATCTTGAGCGAAAAATTATGCCAATGGTATCAAAAGTGGCCTGAGCCTATAAAGTCATCGAATCTCAAAGCATCAACTAGCTTCTCTAGCCATCGATTCTCTAACTAACTAGATATGATGCTACCGGCCTTTTAACAAACTTGATTCAAATCTTGATGGTTTCAGACCCTCTGCAACATGCCCAAGGAATCGGTGATTGCCTATCGTCACACCGGTGACCTATAAATACTGTTGTCCTAAAGTTCTTCAGGTATGCTTATACTCACACTATTACTAAAGAACTGATCTATTAAAGCTCAAGCGGAGCTCAGAGTTCTCGAGAGGCCATTTCTTGAGGGACTCTTCTGTGAGAGACTTCTCCTCACATCTGCTTGCTGTGATTCTTCACTGACTTAGGCGTTGGAGGGTCTTCCGCAGAGGGCCACCCCCGACACTCTCCGTGTGAGAACTATCTTGCAGGTTCCACCTAGGTGAGAGATTGGTGTCCAAATCCGGAGTTGGAATGCACCCAAGTTGAAGAGTGGATTTTAGCAGCAATAGATTGGCGCTAGAGGAAGGGCGTCAAGTCCATAAACTTGTAATCCAAGAGACAAGGTTCAAGATCAGGAGAAGAATCCTTCAATGGCCAATCGAAAAGAGCCACTTTCGATGCTCAAGATCAAACCGTCTCTTAGAGGCCTGATCCTATAAATAGTGTAGCACCTCCGCTACCACTGCCGGCCGAGACTCCTTCACCGTTGGTGACCGCAGTGACCCAGGACCAGTTCGTTACACTGGTTCAGCATGTCCAAGCTCTGACCCAACTGGTCCAGGGGCTCCATGGAGCTCCCCATTCAGCTGTCCCTGCTCCACGACTCCCTAAGGGGGTCTCTGCCCCTGCTCCACCAGCAATCTCTTTTTTCAACCCGCCTGAGGCCATGGGTCATCCTCATCGGCCCACGGGAGATAAGCCGGCGCCACGGTGGGCTGGAGGGAGGAGCCCACCTAGATCTCGGCGAGCTCATTCTTTCTTTCTGGTGTCTTCTCAAGATTCGATGCCACTGTCGTCCTCCCCTCGGCTAGTTCCTTCTGGCACTTTGGATGAAGGGATCATGTAGCAAATGTGGGAAGATGCATCGGAAATGGTGTCAGGAGCTGGATGCCGCTAAGCAATCCCTTTCGTCCCAGCCAAAAGCAGAGCAGGGCATTCCTTTTTCTGAGGAGATCATGCGAGAGGTGATCCCTCCTCATGTCAAGCTTCCCGCCGTTGAGCCATAACATGGATTTACTAATCCCGATGACCATTTAAGCAGCTTCTGATTCATCATGATGTTCCATGGAGCATCAGATGCGATCCTATGCCGATCCTTCCATTCTACCCTTAGAGGGTCCGCTAGAACCTGGTTCAATAGTCTGAAGCTAGGTTCCATTAATTATTTCGATGAACTGAGCTGCCTATTCATCAGTCAGTTCGTTAGTAGCCATCACCATCGATGGAGATCTGATTCCCTCTTCGAGGTCAAGCAGAGGGAGGGGAATCCCTAAAAAATTGCCTCAGCCACTTCAACACGGCCATGTTGGAGGTTGACCACATTAACCACGAGGTAGCCATGTCTGCTTTGGTGGGAGGAGTGTCGAAGGAAGGCAACTTCTACTTAGCTCTGGAAGTCAATTATCCTAAAAGCCTTTCTAATATGATGGCCTTAGCGGATAAGTATGCCAGGGTCTGCTTTGGTGGGAGGAGTGTCGAAGGAAGGCAACTTCTACTTAGCTCTGGAAGTCAATTATCCTAAAAGCCTTTCTGATATGATGGCCTTAGCGATAAGTATGCCAGGGTTGAGGAGTCACGGAGATCAGCCCGAGCCGAACAATCAAGAACACAGAGGCAAAAGGCTCGAAAAAGCACCGATCCTTTTGCCATGCAAGCCTGCCTCACCGCTAAAGAGTTCCTCCACCACCACCTAGAGATCGGACCTGGAGCTCAGCTTGGAGGTTCGATCAGTACACCCCGCTCACTGCGCTAAGGGCACAAATCTTGATGGAGATTGAGCACTAGATTTCTCGGCCACCTCCTTTCTGGGAAACGGGGCTCGAGGAGATGTGACCAAATATTGTCGATTCCACTGAGACCATGGACATAACACTGAGGAATGCTGGTAGCTTCGGAATGAGATTGAATAGCTCATCCAATGAGGCAGGCTAGACCGATTCAGGTGGGCACCTGAGCCAAACAATGAAAGAGATCGCCAGCTTGAACCTCGTCAACCCCTCCACCAAATCCTCTGGTCATTGGCAATGTTAATGTGATAGCGGAGATTGACTATTCGTCAGCTTGGCTAGATGAGGAGGAGAATCCACCAAAGAGGACTCGAGTCGACAAGCTTTCTTTTCTGATGAGGATCTTTGAGAGGTACAGTACCCCTATGATGATGCTCTGGTTGTATCCTTTAATGTGAACAACTACGATGTACACCGCATTTTGGTTGATAGTGGAAGCTCTGTTAACGTTTTGTATTTTGATGCCTTTGTGAGATTAAAATTGCAGGTGAAAAACCTCCGAGCCATAGAATCTACTCTAATAGGTTTTACGGGCGATGCCATAGTTCTGAGGGGGTTATCACCTTGACGGTCCAAGCAGGCACTTGGCCCAACGTAGCCACGACACTCATGGACTTTCTCGTGATCAAGCTTCGATCCCCCTACAATGCAATCCTTGGTAAGCCATGGTAGATATCCCTCAAAGCTATCATTTTTATTTTTCATCTCGCCATAAAGTTTCCCATCGAATGGGGAATGGGAGTTGTCTAAGGGAGTCAAGCCGTGGCTTGACACTGCTTTGTTGCCGATCTATAGTCCAGAAAGCCCGAGGTTATGGGTTAGATGCTCATGAAGATTTTGTTGAGCAACGAGAAGAACTAGCCAAGGAGCTTGAGGAGGTGCCACTCGATGAAACTTGGCCCGACTAAACCATAAGGGTTAGGTCACAGCTGAAAGGAAAGCCTCGGCAATATTTGATTGAGTTCCTTCAGAGAAATGCTGATATCTTGCTTTGTCTGCTTTGGATATGCCCGGAATCAACCCAGATGTCCTTGTCCACCGCCTCAATGTGGATGAGACATTTCATAAATTAAGCAAAAGAAGAGAAGCTTCGCTCCCGAACGTCAGAAGGCTATTGAAGAAGAGGTAGACAAGCTCATCAAAGCCAACTTTATTCAAAAAGTGAATTATCCCGATTGACTGGCGAATATTGTTTGGTGAAGAAGTCAAATGGTAAATGGAGGATCTGCATTGACTTCACTACCTCAACAAGGCTTGCTCAAAGGACAACTTTCCTCTTCCCCGAATTGATCAGCTTGTGGATTTACCTTGGGCCACCAGATGCTGACTTTCATGGATGCTTATTCATGCTACAATCAGATTTGGATGCATTCGAGGATGAGAAAAGACTGCCTTCATCACTGACGATGGTATCTATTGCTATCGAGTCATGCCTTTCGGTTTAAAAAATGCAGGTGCAACCTATCAAAACTGGTCAATAAAGTTTTCAAAGAAAAATCAGTCGGAACATGAGGTGTATGTTGATGACATGCTAGTTAAGACCAAAGAGGCATCTCAGCATATTGAAGATCAAAGAAAGTTTCATGACACTCCGGAGATATCAGATGAAACTTAACCCAACTAAATGTGCTTTTGAAGTTAACTTGAAAGTTCTTGGGCTTCATAGTCTCCCAACAAGGCATCAAAAAATCCATAGAAAATTCAAGCCCTGCAATAGATGGCACCTCTAGGGTCGATTAAAGAGGTGCAGCATCTAACTAGGAAGATAGCAACTCTCAACTGTTTTGTAGCTCGATCGGCTGAGAGATGTTTACCCTTCTTTAAAGTGCTCGATCAGCCAAGAATTTCCAATGGACTCTGGACTGTCGAAAATCTTTTGAAGATCTTAAAAAATACCTCGGCTTTCCACCTCTTATTAGCAGTCCAAGGCCAGAAGAAATGTTGTATCCATATCTGGCAGTCTCGGAGGGCGTTGTTGGTTCTGTGCTGGTCAAAGAGGAAAATAAAATTCAGAAGCCGATCTATAATGTTAGTAAATTGCTTCGAAATGTCGAGATGAGGTATACCCGAATTGAGAAGATGGTGTTGACTTTGGTAACATCGGTCCAAAAGTTGCGGCCATATTTCCAAGCACACGCTGTGACAGTCTTAACTGACCAACCTATCAAGTCGATTATCCATCGTCCGGAGGCATTGAAAAGAATGACCAAATGGGCTGTTGAGTTAAGTGAGCATGATATCCAGTATCAGCCTCGTCCAAACATCAGGCACAAGTCCTGATAGATTTTCTTCTTGAATGCACCATAACCAAAGATGGTTCCACTCTGGACACTCCCAAGCAGCCGAGGCCCAATGCTTTATGGCTGCTCCATGCCGATGGGTCTTCTAGTGCAAGCGGCTCTAGCGTTGGTTTGGTCCTCACTAGCTCGAGGGGATAACCTTCGAGTATGGCATTCGTTTCTCATTCCTAGCCTCTAACAACGAAGCAGAGTATGAAGCTCTGTTTGCTGGACTTCGCATCGCCCGTGAGCTCAAAGTTGAAAAGCTAAACACCTACACCGACTCTCAGATGGTGGCTGCCATGTGCGGGAAGAATTCGAAGCTCGAGAATCGAACATGATTCAATATCTTCAAAAGGTGTGCAATTTGTCCTCCTGCTTTGCTGAATTTAAGGTTATTCAGATCCCACGGCTGAGAATGCGTGTGCTGACCTTTTATCCTGCCTGGCAATCACGAACTCAATGGATCTAGAGTGAAAATTCTACTGGAGGTCCTGGAAAAGTCCAGCATTGCCGATGCTAATCAAGTAATGCAGATTGATGCCGAACCATCCTAGTTAGACCCTATACTCAAGTATCTCAAAGAAGGGTTGCTCTCTACCGACAGAAGGGAAGTAAGGAAACTGAAGATGCAATCATCTCACTATGTCCTACTTGATGATCGACTATACAAGCGATCCTTCTCTATGCCGTTACTTAAGTGCCTCCGCCCATCAAAAGTTGATTATGCCCTTCGGAGGTTCACGAAGGCATCTGTGGTGATCACTTGGTGGCCGAGCTTTGTGCCATAAAGTGCTGCACTAAGGATATTATTGGCCTACCATGCACAGAGATACTGACAACCTTGTCCAAGCTTGTGATTCATGCCAACGACATTCCAATGTTCAGAGGCTCCCCTCCGCCCATCTAACACCCATATCATCCGCCTAGCCCTTTCCAAGTGGGGAATGAACATTTTAGGTCCTTTTCCCCTTGCCACAGGATAGAGAAAGTTTCTATTTCTAGCGATCGACTATTTCACCAAGTGGATCGAGGCCGAGGCAGTCGCTCAGATCACCAAGGCTCGGGCTAAGGACTTTGTATGGAGATCTATCATTTGTTGGTTCGGTCTTCCATGCACCATCATCATCGACAATGGGAGATAGTTTGACAATCCTAAATTCTAAGAATTCTACGAGGATCATGGCATCTGCCACTAGCTCACCTCAGTTGGGCATCCTCAAGCCAATGGAGAAGTAGAGGTAACTAACCGAACCCTTCGATAGGGAATTAAAGCCAAGCTCAATAGGATGCAAGGTAGATGGGCAAAAGAGCTTCATCATGTGCTGTGAGCTTACCGAACCACTCAGAGAGTCCCTATAGGCGAGACTCTGTTAGAATAGCTTTCGGTAAGCCGTCATCCTTGTGGAGATCGAGCTCCCCTCCCCACGGGTGGAAAGTTATTCGGAGGAGTCTAGTGACGAGCAGCTCTAACCAATCTTGACTTGATAGAATAGTCGGGAAAAGGCCCAGATCTGAATGGCATCCTACCAACAGAGAGTAGCCCATTATAATTCTTCTAGAGTTAAGAAAAATCCTTCCTCCCTGGCAATCTTGTACTACGAAAGGCATCTGTCTCCAAACCATTGGAACAAGGGAAGCTATCTCAAAATTGGAAAGGTCCCTATCAAGTCACCGAGGTAATCAGGCCCAGCGCCTACAAACTCTAGGATCTCGAAGGAAAAGCTATCCCCAGGACATGGAGCTCAGATAATCTTCGTATATATCACCAGTAAAGTATGCTCCCACTAAACTCACTCTGTTTATAGCAACAAAATTTTATTTTTAAATCTGCAATGTCCTTGTTCCAATCACTTTTCCAAAAGATTGTAATAAGAGGCAGGTTTGGCTCAATTCTCTTCAAGCCTCGGTAGAGCCGAGTGATTTCTCCATACCTTGGTAGCGCCAAGTAAAATATAATCTCTTCAAGCCTCAGCAGGGCCAAGTGATCTCTCTGTACCTTGGCAGTGTCAAGTAAAATATAATCTCTTCAAGCCTCGATAGGGCCAAGTGATCTCTCTGTACCTTGGCAGCGCCAAGTAAAATATAATCTCTTCAAGCCTCGGTAGGGCCGAGTGATCTCTCCATACCATGGCAGCGCCAAGTAAAATATAATCTCTTCAAGCCTCGGCAGGGCCGAGTGATCTCTCCGTACCTTGGCAGTGCCAAGTAAAATATAATCTCTTCAAGTCTCGGTAGGGATGAGTGATCTCTTCATACCTTGGCAGCACCAAGTAAAATATAATCTCTTCAAGCCTCGGTAGGGCCGAGTGATCTCTTCGTACCTTGGTAGTGTTAAATAAAATATAATCTCTTCGAGCCTCGGCAGGGCCAAGTGATCTCTACCTTGGCTGTGCCAAGTAAAATATAATCTCTTCAAGCCTCGACAGGGCCAAGTGATCTCTCCGTACCTTGACAGCACCAAGTAAAATATAATCTTTTCAAGCCTCGGCAGGGCTGAGTAATCTCTTCATACCTTGGCAGTGCCAAGTAAAATATAATCTCTTCAAGCCTCGGCAAGGCCGAGTGATTTCTCCATACCTTGGCAGCGCCAAGTAAATATAATTTCTTCAAGCCTCGGCAAGGCCGAGTGGTTTCTCCGTACCTTGGCAGCGCCAAGTAAAATATAATCTCTTCAAGCCTCGGCAGGGCCGAGTAATTTCTCCATACCTTGGCAGCACCAAGTAAAATAATCTCTTCAAGCCTTGGTAGGGCCGAGTTATTTCTCTATACCTTGGTAGCGCCAAGTAAAACATAATTCTTTCAAGCCTTGACATGACCGAGCGATTCTTTCAAACCTTGGCGTGACCGAGTGATTCTTTCAAGCCTCGGGGTGACCGAGTGATTCTCTCAAACCTCAGCAGGACCGATTGACTCTTCCAATATTTTGGTTTGGTTAAACTACTTCTCTAAGCCTCGACAAGGTTAAACAACTTTTCCTTATGCTTCGACAGATTCGAACAAATCGTTTCTTACCTCACCAAAGTAAGGTAAGGCCCATTTCATCCTTCGGCATGACCGAGTTCCTATTGAGCATTAGCAAGGCCATCTAGGCCTCCCTCTAACCTGAGTCGAGGCAAATACCCTCTCCACAAAGGACTAAGCAAAACTAAATCACCAAAATGCCTAACCGAAGCAAAGTGCCTAAAATGTTACTAGCGTTATGAGTTGGTACTATCATTAAAATGGCGAGGTCTAGGGATATTAAATGTTTGTTCCCCATTATATATATATATATATATATATAGCAGGAAGGATACCTTGCTAGGTATTCCTGTGTTTTGAAGGCCCCTGGCTTTTGTCCTGCACCCCATTTGGTTCGGGATATACAAATGATTCTTGTATTAGGGATGACGCAAATACGTTGGCATGACAAAGAAATTAATATGAAATAAATAAAGTAGCAAAAAGACAAAAGTGTGAAAAGAAATTAATACTTCTTTATTGCTTGGAAGAAATTACAACCTTTCGAGAGGCATTAGAAGTGCATTATAGCACAGGAGATAAAAGAAAATAAATTGAAAAGCTCGGACAAACAGGTATGACCGACATCATTACTTCCGCTTTTAATCCAACAAATCAGAGAAATCAAACAACTTCATTGAGTTCACTGAGTTGCTGGTCAACGTTACAAAATAAAGAAAGCTGCCTAGTACTGCTTACCTCCTTCGTCATTAGAAGCCGACTGACGGACCCTCGAACGGGTGAACTAAGGGATCCAAAATGGCGCTTAATTACAGGACTGAGGATGAAGGAAAGCCTGTAGAAGCCGGGGCCCATAAGAAATTGCCTTTCTAGTGGTTTACATGGCCCCATGGCAGGTGGAAGAAGCCATACAGAGAGTACTTACGTGCGCTCCCGTATGACCCCTATATCCATCCTTATGCGCTCTTTGTATGACCTCCGAAACTCCTTCTTTGAGGATTGCTCGCTCTTCAACATCTTCCTCATCGCCCCAACTATCAGGGTCAGGCCAAATCTCAAAAAGGAAAACTTGACCTCACCACCCTCAGCCTCAACAAGAGAAAAGCCATGAAAGTTTCTTTCTATTCACAAAGTAAGAAAGTTCCCTCAAATGTGCTCAAGTGCCTTCCACTCTTCCTCTTTTATAGGCACTAAACTGAGAACAACCATTAATGGATGGGAGACTTCGAGCCCGAAATGCCACAATCGCACCACACTTGGAGCCACGTGTCGGGCAATGGTAAAACTTGGTGCATCTCGAGATATGTTAAGTGTGCCCCCAGGCCATAACGAAGGACAAAAGATTTCCTTCAAATCTTGAATCAAGAGTCTTAAACACTAGGGACCGCCTATGGATCCTCGAGATATGAATAGGCTTGGGAAATCTTCTACGGAAAACAACGCAATCCAATAGCAATCGAGTGCTTGGCGTATACACAAAGCAAACTCGCATCGGGAAAATCAAAATATTAACAATAAAATAAATGCCTCGAGGGAAAATGAAACATTCCTCGGTAATGGTCGGACCATATTATCTGCTTTGGCGAGGAGCGAACTAAATTTCCACTTCGATCGAAACTAAGATGGCTCTTTCTTTCGGACAGGCTCGGGTAGTTCTATACCTCAGTGGAACCAAATGAATCAACCTTAGTAAAACCAGGCAATTCATTCAATCTCGGCAAAACCGTTAAAAGTTTTTCCTCTAAGACGGCTTATCTGTAATGAGCTAAATGCAATGAGGTCATAGGTGAGCCAAAGGATCATCTAAGACATGATGCTAAGGTAACAAAATACATGAAGAAAAATGAAAATTCATTCATTAAGTAAGTCTCAGCCAAGTTATAAGTAGAAGAAACAAAAATACAGAAACAACCCTCAGGAATCAGGGTTTAGGCTCAGCCTCAGGAGTAACTTCAGCAATGTTCAGAAGAGATTGACTCGGTTCACCCACTTCGAACGTGGCCGAGGGAGGAGCCTCGGGTTCTTCTGCATCATGTTGATGACCCTCTTCTAGACCCATAGCACTGCTGACGCCAAGAATGGTTTCGAGATCGACGTCCAAAATTTCCTCGTATTCAGCCTCGGTGGATAATTCAGTCCCCGGAGTCCGAGTATCGTAATACTCATCTTCCAGGAAGGAGAGGTCCATCTCTAGATACTTCCGAGAGATTTTTGCCCACGTTTCCTCCTCGCGATACCGGAATGCATCAGCGCAGACTGCCTTGTGCTCGTCCAGAAACTGAGTGGAATTCTTATATTTCTCCATAGCTAGGACGGCCCGTTTATTAGCCTTGGCTATCTGACCCTCAAGATCAGAACTTCTCTGGCAGCTCAAAGCTAGCTCCTCTTTCAGGACTTTCAATTGATTCTGAACCTCGAGCCCGATCCTACCCATCTACAGACACAAAGTCAATCAGAGCGGTAATCAAAAGTAAAGACACCAAAAGAAGTAAGGAGACGTCATACCTCCTCTTCCCGCCAAGCCATCTTTACACTCAGCTTATGAACTTTATTGAGAGCCTTTGGCTTATCCTCCTTATTTTGCTGAACCCTATCTTTGAGGTCATTGGCCTTCGATCGCTTCTCATAAACTTCTCATTTAGACTGTCTGAGATCGGCGATGAGCTTAGCAATTTGATCTTGATGCCATTTGGCTCTGCTTTCTCTTTCAGCAAGCCTCCTATTCAAACTGGCAATTTGATCTTGTTGACGTCGATATCTACGCTCTTCCTCATTGAGCCTCTTGTTTAAACTGCATTTCTCCTTGGTGAAACTTTTCTTCAACTCGCCCCGCCTCTCATCAAAATGCTTTGCAGAGCTCCCATTTCTTCAGCATGCTTGGATTTGATTTACAATAGTTCCAAGTAAGCCTTGTCGGATTGTTCACGAAATCCATGGAGCTCCTTAACCTCGGTTTCAAGCTGTGATGCTCTCTCAGTAGCGGTTTGGTAGGATTTCCCTACCTTTTCAAGCTTCCCCTGAACAAACGCCAAGGCCCCAAAGAGTTTGTTGGATGACTCTGCCCTCTCTCGAAGACCAGCAGCCTCCTTCTAGCTTGAGCACAAGCTCCCATAGCCAAGTTCAAGCGCCAGCTTAGCGCTCTTACAATTAAGGTGTCCTGCAAGCAAAACATAAGTAGGAAAACGCAACCAAATCAGCTAGCAAAAATCTATTGCTTTGACATAATGACTTACTCGGGAGGCATAGTTCGTGGCGATCCTCATGAGGGCAGGGTTGTCAATCTCGGGCAAAAGGTAAGTATCCTTCGGCATATCAAGCTGCCCAAATGCTACATCAACAAGGTCTTCCACTGCAGGCTCATCCACCGAGGAACCTTCCCCCATATGCAACACAGACCGCATCAAGGTGGTGAACATCTCCTCAACATCTGGATTGAGCGAAAGAAAATTCATGGCCAAGTGACTGACCTGGAGAGCTTCGGACTGAGGAACCCTCATTCGCCTGGCCTCTTCCATCAGAGTCTAAATCTGGGAAGCCTCAGAGGCTTCAGCTCGCCCTCCCTTTTTCTCTGATGCCTTGACTGAAGAAACCTTGGCCGTACCTCTCCTTTGCCCGAGGGCTCCCCTTGATCCACGGACACCTGCTCAGCCCTTGTGGACTCCATCGAAACCTCAACCCCCTCTTCAACTTCTCTTAATACTTCAAGAAGGAGTCCCCCAGCAGGAAGCCTCTCCTAAGTCCTGGCTACCTATTCAGCCTCTTCCTCAATATTCACCAAGTCATTGAGAGGGGATTCTTTGTCAAATAGCTCCTCCTAAGTTTCGACAGCAACCTCACTTCCTTACCTCCTCGATCGAAGCTGGGAGTTCTCCCCACTTGCAAGAGGCGCTATGGGGCCGCTGACCTCCTCCGGATATAACTGTTTGCCCTCAAATGAAGGGACTACTGGGCAACCGGCGATGTCTCATCAGGATCATCCGACACCACCACTATTTGAAGAGGAGAGGCCTCAATGACCTCTTCCAAATTCTCCTCAACCACTCGTTCCTCCTTCACTACCACGTCCTCCTTTAGTAAGGGAGACCTATCTTTCGTGTCTTTCTTCTTCGGCATGGAGTGTTGACTAACATTGACCTATTTTTCCTCCTTTGAGTGCATTCCAAGGAGACGGGGTTTCTTCTTAGACCTATGCTTCTCTCTAGAGCCAGTCCCCCTCTAGCGTTTGCTCAATTCCTTCCTTATTTGGCCCATGAACGCTGACCTTTCGGCTATAAACACAACAAACAATCATTTAGGTTATGATAAAATCACTCGAATATGACTGACATAGGGAAAGGAGAAAAAACTTACTCTGAGGGTCGAAAGAACTAAGTCTGGCAGCAAAGAGAGCATCTTCCGACAAAAGAGCACTAGCCGAGAATACTCGACCATTGCAAAGGGTTACCAAATCCTTCTTTTCTTGTCCAGACAACTCTGGATGTGTTTCTGGGTCCTTCACATAGCTCGTCCACACCCAAGGAAAATTGGAATCGATATTTTCCTCGACGATGAAGAATCGAGACTTCCACTCTTTTATAGATGACGGATTGTCCAATATCATCTTGAATGATTTCGAGGTCCGATGTAAGGCCACTTAGAGTTCTTCCCGGAAACCAAATTGTAGCAGACTCGAAACAAAGAAAGAGTCATCGTTACCCCAACATGACTGCACATTGAAATGAACCCGATAAGATTGTGCCAGCTATTTGGAGCCACCATCATCGGACATATATTATAGAATCTCATTATCTCCTTCATCAGTGGATGAAGGGAAAACCGAAGGCCTGCTCTTAAGCTTTCTTCATAAAAAAACACTCCACTCTGGTTGCATTGACACCCTTTGCTCAGCCCTTGGCGGCCATAGGGCAATGTCCTGAGGAATCCTGTATCTTTGGCATATCCTGTCCAAATCTTCAAGAGTTATCTCAGAAGCCATATTGCTTTGACCCTTCATGTCACTGAGTCGAAAGGAAAACCTTAAATGGGGTCACAAGGGATTTGAGGAGCGAAATCTCTAGGGAAGAAACGAGAGAGCACTGCAGAAAGAAATAGCACCGCCCTAACCCCTGCTTCCTTTAAAAGTCTTTTCGGAAAGAAGGCACGACATCTTCAAAAGAAACCCCTAGACACTTGAGTTGCCATCACATGTACCGTAAACATAGGGATTCGCCATGTGGTACTTCCCCAATCATTGCCCGCAAGAAACAAAGGTTTTTTCCGCTTCGTCCATCGAGAAAAATGACAAAATGATGATGTGGCATTTATGAGACCATCATTGCGTGCCCTCTGAATCCTTCCGTCCGAATGAAGTTATCCTAGACTCTACTCCCTAAATCCAAACTTACACTTTAGACTAGGGAGTGGGGGGCATGTGATGAGGGGTAAAATTATCATCGCACCAACTCTCGTGCATACACAAAAAGATTGAGACCACTTTTGATTTTTGATCAGCCAGCACATCTAAAAAATAACAAGAGCTGGTACACCTTGGTAAGACCGAACCATCCTCGAGCCAAGCCACCTTCAGCCGAAGTATTCATATGCCTCGGCAGAGCCGAGGTATCCTCATATGGCTCGACAGAGCTGAGGTATCCCCCGAGCCATCTTCCTATCTTGACCAGACCAAAGTATTCATATGCCTCAGTGGAGCCGAGGTATCCTCATATTCCTCAGCAGAACCGAGGTATCCCAGAGCCCCTGCGGAACCAAGTGTGGAAGAATTCAAATTGATAATAGTCTTACCATATTCCAGCCACGAAAACCCCTAACGATCTTGAGCGGAAAATTATGCCAATAGTATCAGAAGTGGCCTAGAGCCTATAAAGTTATCGAATCTCAAAGCATCAACTGGCTTCTTTAGCCATCGATTCTCTAACTAACTTCTTCTCACGTCTACTTGCTGTGAATCTCCACTGACTTGGGCATCAGGTCTTCCGCAGAAGACCATCCCAATACTCTATGTGTGAGGACTGTCTTGAAGGTTCATCCGAACAAGAGATCGACGTTCAAATCGAAGTCAAAACGCATCCGAGTTACAATTTTAGCAGCAACACCTTCCATCCAAATAAATCTAAATAGAACACCACATTGACATGGCTTCCTAAGGGTACAAGTCTCTTAATAGCAATTATTTAATAGACCATCTGGGTGGCCGAGCCACCGCGCTCTGAGCCCAGCACCGTTCCTCTAAAGCATATATATATATATATATATATATAGATTTTATTAATGCCCAATTGTCAGGAACATTTAATATCTCTTTATTCAATTTTTTAAAAAATAAAAAAAAATATTTAATATTTTAAATTTATATCATGCTTTAAAGCAGTAATAAAAAATTATACATCTCAATAGAAAAAAAGTTTTAAAAAATTAATAATACTTATTCATATTGTTTTAACATCGAGATAAAATCATCTGTCATACAGAATGATGCGCAATAGATTAAATATTTTTTGATTTTTTCTTCTTTCGTGAAAAGTAGAAATATTAGGTGCTCTTTGACGAGTGCCGGACGCTATCGTTAACAATATCCCATTATATCGTTAATAATATTATATTGTAAATGCGATAGGTTATGTCCAATGGTCACCTTTCTGCATGGTGTAAAGTAGAGTGGGCCGAGCAGCAGGTAAAGGAAGACGTGGCCCATAAAACCCAAGACTTCCACGGAAAAGGCTTTCTGCATCGGAGTTCGGTGCAGAAAGTCTTGTCCGACTTCCACATCTTCTTACCCTCGCGGTGAACTGCAAAAGAATCATGCCTCCTCATCATTGGCCCTACTGATAAGGGCAACAAGTGTGATCCCCGAAAAAAAAAAAAAAACATCATCGTACAGTAAATTTTATATAAAACACCTTACATTTTTTTATTATTTCACATAAATTCTATATAACTTGATGTGATAGAACGAAATGAGATAACATAAATACTATCTTAAATTTTGATATAACGTGCACTAATACATATTCAGCTCTTTTTGAACTTTGTGTATATATTATACTAATACATGTTCAGCTTTTTTTTTTAAATTTATGTATAGATTTCAGTGCACATTTTCTAAATGAATGTTGTAATTTTATAACTACGGTGTCGTAAATTTACAACTAGGATGTCGTAATTTTTTTTGATTTTCTAAATAAGTGTCTTAATTTTATAACTACTGTGTCATAATTTTACGACTAAAGTGTCATCTTAAATTTTGTCATGATATGCATTAATACTTATTCAATTTTTTTAGAATTTATGTACAAACATGTTTTCTGAATGAGGATCGTAATTTTGTAATGGTATTGTAAATTTATAATTGGAATATCTTAATTTTTTTAATTTTTTTATGGTGTCTTAATTTTATAATTACGGTCATAATTTTACAAATGCGGTATCATCTTAAATTTTAACGTGACATGCATTAATAATCCGTTTAGCTTTTTTTGAATTTATGTATAGACAGATTTTCTGAATAGATGTCGTAATTTTATAAGTACGGTGTCGTAAATTTACAACTGGGGTATCGTTATTTTTTTTGGCTTTCTGAATGGGTGTCGTAATTTTATAACTATGGTGTCGTAATTTTATAACTGGGATGCCGTAATTTTTTTTTCGTTGAGATATTGTAAAGCTGTCTTAATGTTTTTGAATGGGTATTGTAATTTTACAACTATTGTATCGTAATTTTATAACTAGGATGTCTTAATATTTTTTTAAGAGGTAAGCGTTCCATCAGAGATAGTGTATCATTACGAATTTATAATCATGATCTCTGCTATCATTTTTCATCGTTAAATTATATAGAATGCATGTAGATCAATAAAAAGAGACGATATAACCTACATAAAATTTGCTACATTTTTTCAAAGAAAAAAAAATAAGGCAGAGGGCCCAGACGGATTACATTATACGTCACTCATTTCGGATTTTTAATGATGTTCAAACTATTTATGGGTTGAGATTGTTTTTTACGACGCCCGCGTTTATGCACAAGGATTTGGGTCATAAGACGCGACATGGAGAAATCATCGGTTACATTTCATCTGTCAAAAAATAATTAAAAATTTTACTTCAGAAAATAGCTAATAAATTAAAAAAACCCAAAAAATCATGAGTTAGACTGGCGGTTCTTTCGAGTCACCACTTGACTGGAAATTTTAAGGTTTTTTTAATTATATAATATTAAATTAAATATAAGATCATCCAAAAAAGAAATATTACCCTCAAATTCACTCTATAAGTGATGGTTTCAAACAAACGAAATCATCACTTACGGTAATGGTTTTCGTAAATACTTTACACTCACAATAAATATTCATATATATATTTTTAGTTACATAATTAAACTAAAACTATGTATAAAATTTTAAAAATAATTTTATGAAATCATCACTTAGATTTCAAAAAAGTTTTCAATTATAAAACATTTATATAATATAAAATACATAATTAAGTAATAACTAAATATTAAAAAGAATTATAATAAATGATTTAATAATATTAATGATAATATATATTTAATATAATAATTGTTAGATATGTTATCATAATAATAGCTATATATATTTATTATTTTAAAGAAATATATATTATCCATAATATATACTATCTATTATATTATCAAATAAATATATATAAATTAGTATTACAATATTATTAAAAATTGAATAAATATTGCTTTACTTAGAAAAGGGGAAGAAATTTTTTTTTATTTTCTTTTCTCTCTTTTTTTTTTCAGTCTCTTGTGAAAACGCAAAATAACCGCATCTAATGACTCCACAAGATGTTCTTTTACCATCCATGACAAACAAGGATCGAACCTATCCATTGAAAGTTTATAGATAATAGGAGATGTGCAAATTACTGCTTCACCATCCAAGGAAACCATTCCTCACTGGAGCCAGAAACTACAGACATGCAGGTACCTACCTAGCTAGATTTGATATCAATTGTATTCCTTGTTCAATAATAATAACCAAGGAAGGTCCTCCTCATGATCTCAGAAAGAGACCATGAGAATTTCCCATGTGAAAGACTTATTCTCTCTTACTAAACCAGCCATCAACTCACATTAGATCAAAAGAAAACATATATATCAAAATTCCACCATATATAAAAGAAATAAATGATTATCTCAACTTGCGCATACTATTTCCCAGATGGACTTATCAAAACCATGCTAAATATTGGAGGACCCATCATCAAAATAACATTAGCATTTCAAGCCTTCGCTGTAGATTGCATAGACAAAAAGGACGAGATGTGTCTTAATGTTTACAGCAAAAATTATATAATGAAAGAAAATGAAGAAGAAAACTTCTCATTGTACAAAAGAAGTCTATAGTCTTGCATATACTGTTGGCGCAGATTATGGCTACCTAATTGATAAGACTGAGTCTAGAGTTATACTCTATGTTCTTAAGATAATTGCGTTCCGCAAAGGTGCTTACGGTTTGTATGACGATTATCTCTCAGGATACAACAGTTTTCTTTTGGTGAATGCAACACTACAATTCACTAAAAATTTGAACCAAGAATGCTTTTCTCTCTTTTTCTATGCACTATAGCTATACTTCCTTTAGGAGAGTATGCAAATGCCTAAAAGAAGAAAAGAATTGAAATTGACTGAATGAAATATAAGTTATGAATTCTATTTATAGATTTTAGGTGCCTTTGGATGCATCCTTACGGGTTTAATTTGATTTGATCGGATGTGATCAAAGGAAGCGAATGGAGGGTCTTATCAGCCTTTGATACATCATTTCACAATCGTGATATGATGATCACTCGATCATATAAGCTGATCCACGTTCCAATACATCGTTTCACCATTGTGATTTGATGATCACATGATCTGATAAGTCATTGCACGGCTTTGATACATCGTTTCATGATCAAAATGATTGTTTTATCACCAACGGCATGATCGGATAGGCGTCTTATCAGCAATGGTCCACGGGTGGTCAACTATTGATCGATCAACTGATGGTCAACTGTTTAACGATCTTATCACCAATAGCTGCAATCAATCCCCAAGCCATGATCAGCCGATCAAGACCGTTCTGATCAATCATGATCATTTAAGTCATCGATCCATCATTTGATTCAGCTCCTCATCTTAATCCAATCAGTCTTCACTATCAGATCCTCATGATCAATAAAAAATTAAGGCTCCTCATGCTCCTCGTAATGATGCGCACGTGTAAAGTATGCCTACAAAGCACCCATTGGTCCTTTGCATATGCGCATGTGCGTAGCATCACCCTTAAGCTCTCAACTTATGATAAGCCTAAGGAACTTAAGCATGAAAGAAGAAGTTTTCATATAAGAGAACCTCCCTTTCTTAATACTTCTGATATAGGACTAAATGTTCTCTCAATTTCTCATTCACACACATAAGGAGGTAATGAGCTTTCAAGGCCTATTAGAGTATTCAAAGCCTATTGGCCCATTACCCAATAATCTCCCATATGAATGAAAATTGATCTTAGATCAAAAATTATTAAAGGTTTATCTTCCACACAAAATGATTTTAATGCAAATGAATATGCAGACACTATAGAGAGTATAATGGAATGAAGTTGAATCAGGATAGGTAGTTTGCGGCTTTGAACCTTCCTTAGTGAGTTATTATCGAGTTTACTTGCTAAAAAATGAACATGATGTCTTGAACTTTTTAGCTTTTTGTGTAAACCAAAATAATACTACCACAAAATAATACCCCACATGAATGTTCATATCATAAGAATCATTAAAAGCAATGCTTATCCTAGTACCTTTAGCAGATGGCACTAATTATCATAGGAATAAGTAGGATTGGATATCCTTAGTGCTAAGCCAATCTCTTCATAATTTAGTTGTCCCTTTTGAACCTAGATCTTGGGATCTCCAATCAACTAGGTTGGGTATCCATTATAAAAATTTATCTGTTATAGGCTTTAAACCCATTTCCCTTGAGAAAAAAGTTTACTTGATCTCTTGATAACCCTTTTATTAATGGATCCACTAGGTTTTTCCTTGACTAAATATAGTCAATGAAAATTACACTAATTTTAAGTAACTACTTAATGGTATTATGTCTACGACGTATATGTCTAGACTTACCATTATACATCTTATTCTATGCTCTGCAAATCACCAATTGACAATCACAATGTATGCATATTGCAGACATAGGCTTTGGCCAACATGGAATATCTTCTAAAAGGTTTCGAAGCCATTCTACTTCTTCAGCAGCCTTTTCTAAAGCAAAAAACTCAGATTCCATAGTGGATCGAGTTATACATATTTGCTTAGAAGATTTCAATGACACAACACCTCCTCCTAAGGTGAATACATATCCACTAGTGGATTTTGTGTCTTCTGTGTTAGATATCCAATTTGCATCACTGTATCCTTCTATTATAGCTGGATATCTTAAATAGTATAATTCATAACTTAAGGTATATCACAGATATCTTAATACCCTTATTAGAGCTGTCCAATGACTTGGACCTGGATTACTAGTAAATCTACTCAACTTATTGATAGCATATGCTATGTCAGGATAAGTGCAATTCATGAGATACATTAAACTGCCAATTATACGTGAATATTCCAACTGAGATATGGGTTCTTCAATATACTTAGCCAAATGTAAATTGACATCTACAAGTATTTTCATCGAGCTAGTATCATACTTGTAAAACTTATTTAATATTTTTTTAATATAATGAGATTGAGATAATATTATTTCTTCAGATGTTCTAGTGATTTGAATCCCTAGTATAACAACTACAACACCCATATTTTTTATGTCAAAATATTTGATTAATATTTTATTTATCTATTTAATCATTTCAGTATTACTACCAATAATTAACAGGTCATCTACGTACAAGCAGATTATCACATACCCTTCAGGCAAGATTTTGGCATATATACATTTGTCACATTCATTTATTTTGAATCCATTTAATAACATGATATTATTAAATTTTATATGCCATTGCTTAGGTACTTATTTTAATCCATATAAGGATTTAACAAGTCTATACACCTTCTTTTCTTGCCCAAGAAAAACAAATCTCTCAGGCTGTTCTATATATATTTTTTTATCTAATTCATCATTTAGAAAAGCAGTTTTAACATCCATTAGATGAATTTCAAGATTGTTAATAGCTGCAAAAGCGATTAACATTCTTATAGATGTTATTCTACTTACTAGTAAATAGGTATCAAAGAAGTCTATACCTTCTTTTTATTTGAAGCCTTTAGCCACTAATCTGGCTTTATACTTTTTAATTGATCCATAAGCCTTTAGTTTTTTCTTAACAATCCACTTGCACCCCAGAGGTTTCATACCGGATGGTAAGTCTACCAACTCCTAGATATGATTGTGCATGATGAACTCAATTTCACTATTAATAGCTTCTTTCCAAAAAGATGCTTCTAGGGTAGACATTGCCTCTTTGAAGGTCTGAGGTTCATTTTGTAACATATAAGTTACATAATTAGGACCAAAAGACTTTGTAACTTTTGGTCTCTTACTGCGTCTGGGTTCATCTTTAGGATATTTTTTTGAAAACTATTACTAGCAGTATTATCATAAGTTATTTTATTTAAACTTATTTCTAATTTTCTTTTACTTGAAAATATATCTTCAAAGAATGATGCATTCCTTGATTTCATGATTGTTTTCTTCTGTATATCAGATATATCCGATTTATACATAAGAAAGTGATATGCACTACTATTTTGTGCATAACCAATAAAATAATAATTAATAGTTGTAGGTCCTATTTTGACATTTTTAGGATCATAATAGCTACTTTAGCTAGACACCCCCACACTCTTAAGTAATTGTAAGAATATTTCTTTTCTTTCCATAACTCATATGGAGTAACATCCTTCTTCTTAAAAGGTATCTTTTAAGAATATAATTTGTAGAGAGAATTGCTTCTCCCCGTAAATTCTGAGGTGTACCAGAATTTATCAACATAGCAATCATCATTTTTTTCAATGTGCAGTTTTTGCGTTTCGTAATTCCATTATATTGAGGCAAATAAGGAGTCGTAGTTTGATGAATAATGTCATGCTCTTGACAGAATTCATCAAAAGGTGCATCGTATTCTCTACCTCTATCACTCCTTATAGCCTTAATCTTTTTACCAAGTTAATTTTCAACTTCATTCTTATAACATTTAAACATTTCTAAATCCTCATATTTAGACTTAAGTGGATACACATAAAAGTATCTTGTTGCATCATCAATAAATATTATAAAATACTTTTTACCTCCTCGAGTTTGAACTAACTTTAAATCACATAGATCATTGTGAATTAAGTCAAGAGGTTCAGTATTTTTTTTCTACTAAAGGAAATGGTGTTTTTGCTAACTTAGCTTTAACATAAACTTCGCACTTGTAATGTGGATCAATTTCATGCTTAGGTAATAAGTCTAATTTCATTAATTTTTGTAATGAATTAAAATTTACATGTCCTAATCTATTATGCCATAAACAAGAAGAGTCAACTATATAAGTAGAAGAGAAATTTTTATTCATTTCAAGGTTTCTGTGTATAGTCATTATATTTACCTTGAATAATTGATTATTCAAGTAATCCCTTCCAATAAATATCCCTTCCTTAGTGAGTACAAATTTATCAGACTCAAAAACCATCCTAAAGCCATGTTTACTTAGGAGGGAGCCTGACACCAGATTCTTTCGAATATCTGGAACATGAAGTACATCATTCAACAAAAGTTTCTTTCCAGATGTCATCTTGAGTACTATGCAGTCAAATCCTTCTATCTTTGATGTAGCAGAATTTTTCATATCCAGATTTCTACCATTGATAGGAGTATATGATGAGAACATACTCTTATCAGAATAGACATGTCTGGTAGCTCCAGTGTCAATGTACCACTCATTAGCTTTATTAACCATGTTTGTTTCAAACACAACAGCTGACAACATCATCTCGGATACTTCTTGGGAAGGGTTTCAGTAATATTGTCATCTTTCTTTTCTTTTCCCTTGAAATGGTAGTCCTTGGATTTGTATCCTTGCTTTCCACAAACAAAGCACTTTCCCTTGAACTTAAATTTTTTTGTATTGCCTTTCTTCTGTTTAAAGCCTTCACCAGGAAACTTGTGTTCTTCTTTCCTTCTATGAGGTTGGCCTTAGGCTCAACAGGATGTCCTTTTGTCTTCTTGTCATGGCTCTTATTGTCTTCCTTGATCTTTAGGCGAAAATTAGATCTTCAAGTACCATCTCCTTCCACTTATGCTTCAGGTAGTTCTTGAAGTCCTTCCATGATGGCGATAGCTTCTCTATGATGATAGCTACCTGGAATGACTCACTGAGAGACATTCTTTCTGCATGTATCTCATGCAAAATGATCTGAGCTTTTGGACTTGCTCTATAATAGTTTTATGGTCTATCATTTTGTAGTCTAAAAACTTTCTGACTATAAACTTTTTATGTTCAGCATCCTCTATCTTATACTTTTTGTGTAGGGATGCCCATAACTCCTTGGCAGTAGCAGTACTATTGTACACATTATACATAGTATTATTCAAACCATTGAGTATGTAGTCCTTGCATAGGAAGTCTGAATGTTTCCATGCTTCTACCGCAGCAATCGCTTGCTTGTCGGTCTCCCCTTCCTTCAGGACTAATGGATCTTCATTCAATACTCTGATTAGATTCAGAGTGGTGAGATAGAACAACATCTTCTGTTGCTACCTCTTGAAGTCAGTTTCGAAGAATTTCTCTGGTTTCTCGGCTTGAATGGATGTAAGCATGGTAGTCATCTACAGCAGCACTTCCGTGATAGAAAGCAAAAAATTATCTTAAGATTGTTGGCACAGATTGTGGCTACCTAATTGATAAGACTAGGTTAGAATTATACTCTATGTCCTTAAGATAATTTTGTTCTATAAAGGTGCTTATGGTTTGTATGACGATTATCTCTCATGATACAATAGTCTTCTTTTGGTGAATGCAGCACTACAATTCACCAAAAATTCAAAGAAAGTGTTGACACCCCTACTCTGCCAGAGCCACCGATAACAAACCTGCATACCTACGGTAATCAAATGGGGTTTTTTTAGTCCTTATGTAGCACTCCATAAAGATCTAGGAAACTCCAACGAATTATGACAAGCGGCAGATACCTAAAAATGCATCCTGTTCAAAACTTTTTAACATCTGCTCATATATTATTTCTCATGATATCCTCAAACAATTTATAAGATCACATTCACAATCGATATTAAAATTTTAAGCACATACATTATACTCATAATTTCCTCTAAAACACAAGTCTTTTATTCATATCCAAATAAGTTTGATACATCACCATATCTTATTGTACATATATACATATACATATACATGAATATATAAGTCACCCCATACTAACTCAATATACAAAGCTATCATCTATACTCTTTGCATCCAGGGAGGCTTTAGCAGCTAAGGGTCTCAATCCAACAAACCTTAATCCCGCTAAACAGACTCACTGATCTAGAAGAAGATATTTAATAACAGAGGGGTGAGACCTAAGTCCCATTGAATGGATAACAATCTAACCATGGGGAATAGGGAACCATAATAATCACAATCTCAACAGTATGCTAGTATAATATAGCATGTATAAATCAGAGTACATTTTTAATATGATATCAGCTAAAGTAAAATGTAGCTTATTCTTTAAATAATAACCAGTACTAAAATACTTTACCAATAACTTTTCATTTGAAAAATAACTCATTAATATAAATATCCGTGCATGATGCATTACAACATAAAGACATGCATTCTTTACCTACAACCCGGATTTTTTTTATTTACTTTTCTGATCCCTATGGGATCTACCTGTCCACTGGCATCTCATATAATTTTCTCTCTAGGATAAATATTTGGTCCACTGGCCCTTTTTAAATCATAATATAAGCTTTTCTTTTTAAAAGTTGCCCATTGGCATTTCTTTTTCAAATTCAGATGCAAGCTTTTGAATCTCATGATATTGGGCTGTGTGTAATGCCTCTGAGGTACCACCCTACAATTGTCCTCCTGCAGGTATACTCTTATCGGGTGCATGACTAGCAACAAGATTCTTCCACAAATAACACCCCTTACCCATGCGGTTCATCTGGCAAAATGCTTTATTTCTTAACCCTAGAACCTCGGGTTTCATCTTTGCCACCACGGGCTATATAGTAACCAGCTCTACTAAGCTATGATTCTTGCCCCTATGGGCTGCTTATAACATGCTCTATTGGGCCTGGTCAGCGTGCACTCAGCCCTGATCCCAGGGTTCATCGTATGATTAAATCGCAAAAAGATGCTGACTCAATAGTAGTATGCAATGCTCATGCTACAGCATAGTCTAAAGGATAATCAACCCTATAGCTGTCTGATGCTCAGTATGATACATACATCAAATATATCCTTTATAAAGCTTTATCATGCAAATATGTCGTGTATACATCAAAAATCCATGCATCGAAACTCATGCTTATTTCTTTGTGCTTAAGACTCATGCTCGAACCTCATGCTTTAAATTCTATATAAAACTTATGCATCAAAATATCATATACTAGGTTCTCATTTTTTAGGTTTAAAACATACATAATACTCTACTAAACCTACCATACCACAGCTAGATGAGAAACCCACTCACCTCAACTATTTACTCTTTTAACTAGACTCAACTTCGGTATTCCGACTCCTTGAAATAACCCTCTTGACCTACGTTAACATATAGACATGATAGCTGTTAGGATTACCTACACACTAGGTTTTCGTCCGAAACAATGCATGCATACAAGATCTAATTTCTACTATCTCATTATTTTCTTCCATCCTTTCTCTACACAAGATTATTTTCACTATCATCTCAAAATATAAGAATCTAAGAAAATTAAAGCCATGTAAGATCTAGGGAAGCTATAGCTTATCTGGAGCTTAGCACAAAACCCAAGCTTTCTTTTTTCCTTCCTTCCTCTTTCCCTTCTCTTTTCTTTTTCTTTTTCTTCTTTTTCTTCCTCTCTTTTCTTTCTTTCTTCTCCCTTTCTTTCTTTGGCTGAACTCACATTTTTCCCCTTTTCCTTTGATGACTTGGCGGCTAAGGCACTTAAAAGGGGTTGCTTAGGGGCTAAGAAAAGGATGAAATCCCCATCTTACCCTCGAAACCTCTTAATGCATGCTTTTTGAAAAACATGTGGCTCACTCATATTCATGATATTTTGCTCTTAAATTTTCTTTTCCAAGTTACCCTTAGCATAATTAGCAATTGATCTCGGAGTCTTTTCCCATTTTACACTTGAATATATAATTTTTTAATCAATTTATAGCCTAGATTATTATTTTTTATTTAAATTGATCCTTTTATACAAAAATTTTAGGAAAAGACTCTACTAATTCAAAGAGCTCGATTTTAGAAATCCAACGGTTCAAACGGCACTTAAATTAGACTTAAAAAAAATAAATATAAAATTTTAAAGATTTAACCAAAAAAAATCTTTAGAAATTAGAGTCGGCTCTAACACGAAGCAAAAATACTGTCTTTCTATTTTTCAATTAGAGTAGGCTCCATCAATAATTAGAGTCAACTCTAAAGCATGCTAGAAGTTTTAAACCATGCCAGAGTCGACTCCACACTAATTAGAGTGACTCTAATTGCTAAAAAAACATCACATAAGGGCAAAACTTAAACCAAACTTGATTTTTCTTGTGATTTAAGCCTATTAAAACTCAAATCTCTCAAATTCTTAAATCAAAATCATTATACCAAAAATATACTCATTTACACCATAAATTTCTTCTTTTTATATTTATCAAATGGCCAACACACCCACATGTCATTAAAACCATCCAACTTTTATTTCAAATAAAAATATCATTAATATTACCAAAATTATAAAATTTCCATGATGTTACACCAAATATGCTTTTCTCTCTTTTTCTATGTACTATAGCTATACTTCCTTTAGAAGAGTATGCAAATGCCTAATAGAAGAAAGAAATTGGAATTAATTGAATGAAATGCAAGTCACGAGTCCTATTTATAGATTTTAGGTGCCTTTTGGATGCATCCTTATAGGTTTAATTTGATTTGATCGGATGTAATCAAAGGAAGCGAATGGAGGGTCTTATCAGCCTTTGATACATCATTTCACAATCGTGATATGATGATCATTCGATCATATAAGCTGATCCACGTCCCAATATGCATTTCACCATTGTGATCTGATGATCACGTGATCCGATAAGTCGTTGCACGGCTTTGATACGCCGTTTCATGATCAGAACGATCATCTTATCACCAATGGCATGATCGGATGGGCATCTTATCAGCAACGATCCATGAGTTGTCAACTGTTGATCAGTCAACCAATGGTCAACTGTTCAACGATCTTATCACCAATGGTTGCGATCAATCCAAGCCATGATTAGCTGATTAATACCACTCTGATCAATCATGATCATTCAAGTTATCGATCCATTGTTTGATCTCAACCCCTCATCTTAATTCAATCAGTCTTCACTGTCGGATCCTCATGATCAATGAAAAATTTAAGGCTCCTCATGACGATGCAAAATGCAAAGATTACACAAGAATTGGGAACTGTAAATAATATCGGTCCTTTATTACACAAGGATCTGATGATGTCATGAATTGCAATCTTTCTCTTCATAAAATCCAACGCCCATCATGACATCATCAGATCCTTGATACGGGCTATGAAGAGAAAGGTTTCTCAAGTTAGATGTAACGTGGTGAGATGCTCTACTATCCAATAGCCAAATAGTAGTGTTGTTGCTAAAAACAGCATGATTGGCTCGTGGTTGCCAGGGTGTAGAGGGGCAATATCCATGAGAACCTTGAGAATGAGATGTCAAGGATTGTTGATTAGTGACATGTCAAAACATTGGGCATCAGTGTCTTTGAATGCCGCATGCTTGACAACGACCAAAATAAGGTTTAGGTTGGCATTGATCATAAGGAGAAAGCACAGTGGTAGGGCCTGGTTGTTGTGAATTGATGGCTAGTGGATGCCAATTTGGACGATGCCTGAAGGATGTGGGATTTGCTGTTGCTGATAGTGATAGAGAAGATTGTTGAGCAATCTGAAGAGATGCATCTTTATTAAGAAGTTTCTCATGTAGCTCAGCGAAAGAAATTGACATGTCATTGGAATTGATTACATCAATGATGGATTTGTACTCATCATCGAGTCCTGCAAAAAATTGATTAATAAGATCCTCAGCATCAATGGCTTCCCTAGAAGAGCAAGTTCATCGGCATGAGTCTTTATTGCCTGCATGTATTCACTAATTGATTATGAGCCCTTATTATACCACTGTAATTGCTCCTTCAATTGTTTAATATGATCCCGAGATGGTTTTGTTGGGGTTTTGTTCCTGATGAACAGCAATGGGATCAACCTTTCTGGAGAAGTATCCTAGGCTTTCACCCTTTGTCGTCAACGATTAAGTTGATAGAGTGATTAATTGCTTGACCAAGGTTCAACCCACAATAGCCTCCACAGCCCCTTTGTTTCTTAGGATTATTTTATAATCCTTTTACTTTTCCCTTTTGTTGATGGAGACTCCCAAGCCAAAGCCAGCTTTGACTTTTTCCTGGCTTGCCTCCCCTCACTGTCCTCTTTCCATGAGAAATCCACTCACTAACTCCCACGAAGCCTTCGTTCGTACCTTGCATCTTCATGAGATCCTGGGATCTGCTTCACTGCACCATGAAGCCCCCCTCGCATCTGTCCTTCACATAGCCCCACGAACCATTGGCAGCAAAGCCCCCCTCGCGTCTGTCCTTCATGCAGCCCCATGAAGTGCTGGATGAGCTCTCTCTGCACCGTGACTTCACACATCTACAGGGCTTCTTTCCATAGAAACCAACGAAAGCCTATGCGAGGCTTCTTCCCACAAAGTCCATGGAAGCTGAAACCTGAGAGGCTGGAAGAGGAGGAGGAGGAGAAGAAGGAAGAAGAGATAGGGAGAAAATTATCTTGGAAGAAAAGAATTTGTTTCTTATATATCCAAACCATATAGACAGAGTTTAAATACATTCACCAAGTGAGCCAGGCCCATACTCAACAAAAACTCCCATGAACTAACCCAATGAGATTAAATTAATTCCTAAGCCCGTGTATACCCATAACTTGATTAAATTTTAACCCTTCGACCCACACCCAGCCCAATACAAGTTAGCCCTTTTGGGCCTTGTTAGCACCACACCAGGCCTAACAATCTCCACCTTGTGCTTTCAAGGCCTCAGCACATTCACCATGTCCATCAGCTGCATCCCTACAAAAGCCGTCCGTGAAAGAACCTTAGTTAGTGCATTGCTAGGTTCTCCTTGGTGTGTATCTTTACTAGCTCCACTCCATCTTCTTCCATCAGCTCTCTATAGTCGAAGCCTTCCTTCTGTAAGTATCCTCTGGCCACTAGTCCTACCTTGTACCTGATACCCCCTTACTTTGAATGTCCTCTCTTGCTCTGATAAACCCATTTGCAACCAATGGATTTTTTTTCTTATGGCAACTGGACTATCTGCCACGTGCTAGTTCTATGGAGAGACTATATCTCCTTTGCCATAGCCTGCATCTCCTGTCATAGCCTGGAACCACCTAGCTCTATCTTGGTTGTTTAGCTCTCCATGGCCTTCTGATAGGTGTAAGGGTCTTCATTCACTGTGTCACCAAGGCATATGACATTGAATCCTCGAAGTCATATCGAACTGGTGGTTGCACGTTTCTCCTGGCCTGTACAGTGCGATCCCAGTATCAGTCCCCTGTCCAGTTGCATCCTTCTAAATCCTCTACTCAGCTGCATCCTGCTAAACTTTCTGGCTTCTAATCCCTCTGTTAGTTCTCTCTACCTGAATCTCAAATCCTCTTGGTCCACTAGCAAATGGCATGGCTGTATAGGAGGTCATCTGACTAGTATTACTGTATTCCACCTTCTGTAGTCCCTGTTGTGCATCAATACCATCTTTGCTCCGAAGGATTGAGCTCTCATCGAAGGTTACATCTCTGCTGATGACAACCTTCTTCTCCAAGGGGTTCCACAGCCGATACCCCTTGATTCCATACGGGTAGCCCTGGAACACCATCTTCTTTGATCTGGCATCTAACTTACTCTGCTCCCCAGCACCACTAACACGCACATATGCCATGCATCCAAACACCCTTAGATGGTTCAGGCTTGTCTTTCCTTCAGACCATATCTCCTTTGGAATGCCTCCATCTAACCTAGTGTGCAGTGACCAATTGACCAAGTAGCTGGCTACATCTACTGCATCAATCCAAAATATCTTTGGAAGCCCTACCTGTAGCCTGAAGCACCTTTCTTTTTCCAACCGTATTTTGTTCATCCTCTCAGCCACCCCTTCCTGTTGAGAAGTTCTCATCATCGAGAAGTGCCTTTTGATGCCCCACTCCTTACGAATCTCTGAAACTCCCTACTGGTGTATTCTCTGTCATTGTTTAACCTTAGACACTTCACACTCCTACCCTACTCCCTTTCCACTTCAGTCTTTCAGATCTTGAACTTGGTGAAGACCTCTGATTTCTTCTTCATATAGTAGACCCACAGCTTTCTTGAGAAATCATCTATCTGGGTCATAAAGTATCTGGCCCCATTCCTTGCAGAAACCGGAGTTGATCCCCAGACATCCATGTGTACTAGCTCTAGGAGTTCTGCACTCCTAACTGTGCTGACCAAGAGTGCACTCTCCTTTGCTTTTTCATCTGACATGGCTTAACAATCTCCATATCTCCATCACTCATGTCCGAAAGCAGCCCTCTCTTGCTCAGTTCTTTCATCCTCCTGTCTCTCATGTGGCCTAGGCGGTAATGCCACATCCTGTACACATCCCGAGGATCCTGTTCCATAGTTGTTGTCTCAGATTTCCTAGTCACCATAAAGCCCTCCAACTAGTATAGGTTGTTCTCTAGCCTTCTCCCTCTCATCACCTTCATAGCTCCATTGGAGATGTTCAGAGCTCCACTTCTGGCATGACTACTGAAGCTGTATCCAAACTGCTTTAGGTACCCAAATGATACAAAATTTTTCTTGAGTTCTGGGACATGATTCACGCTGGTAAGAGTGTGCACCATGCCATCAAACATTCTCACCCTCACTGTGCCAATCCCTGCCATCTCGCAAGGGTGATCATCTTCAAGAGTCATACATCCCTCATCAACCTCTGTGTAAGTACTGAACCATGATCGGTTGGGAGTGTAATGATGAGAATAAGCTGAATCCAAGGTCCACATCTCTGTAGTGTACTTGTGACCATCTGATACCACCAAGAGATCATCCTCCACCTTCTGGCCTACAATTGTACTCATTGATTTAGATCCCTCAATTTTCTCTCTTTTTTCAGTTATGACAGTCCCTTTTAAAATTTCCTATCTCACCACACTTGTAGAACTTAGCCTTCCTAGACTTTGACCATTCCCAAGGCCTGCTCCTGTCCCTGCCTTTGCTTAACCCTTCCCTAACCAATAGACCCTTCTAGGGAATAGTTTTCTTGGTCATTCTCTCCCTCTACTCATTCGTCGGAAGTATCGAGACAATATCTTCAAAGAACAATGTCTTCTTTCCGTAGAGCAGCATCATGACCAATGAGTCATGTGATGTGGGCAGCGAACATAATAGCAAAAGTGCCTTATCTTTCTCCTTCATCTTGATCCCGACATTCAGTAATTCATTGCTAATTTGGTCAAACACATGGATGTGGCCCAGCACATCTCCACCTTCTGATATCCGAAGGCTATAGAGGTGCTTATTCAACATCAACTTGTTGTACATATTCTTTCCCCTACAGAGGGCTTACAATTTCAACCAGAGTCACTTCAGGGTCTTCTCCTCTAGCACTAAATAAAGGACTAAATCTGCCAGACATTCTCTGATCACTGAACATGCTTTCTTCTTCAACGACATCCACTGCTTATCTATCATCCCATTTGGCCCTTTCTTCAAAGCCAGATGTAAACCTTGCTGCACAAGAAGGTTCTCTACTCAAACTTTCCACATGAAGAAACTTTCTTTCCCATCAAACTTCTCAAAATCTATTTTGATACTACTATACATGGTTAGATATTAATCAAAAATAGCATAAAAATATTTTAAAAAATTGAGAGACCTTGATGAAGCCTTACTGAAATTTTTTAGTCCTTGAAGATCTCCAACCAATTTCTTTCTGAACCAGGCTTGATACAAACTGATGGGGTTTAGTTCCTGATGAATAGCAATAGGATAACCTTGCTAGAGAAGTACTTGGGCTTTCACACTTTGTTGTCAACGATGAAATTGATGTAGTGGTTAATTGCTTGGTCCAAGATTTAACCCACTATAGCCTCCATAGCCCCTTTGTTTCTTAGGATTATTTTATATCCTTTTACTTTTCCCTTTTCTTGCTGGAGACTCCCAAGCCAAAGCCAGCTTTGACTTTTTCCTGGCTTGCCTCCCCTCACCGTCCTCTTTCCATGAGAAATCCACTAATGAACTCCCATGAAGCCTCCATTCGTCCCTCGCATTTTCACACGATCCTGGGATCTGCTTCGCTGCACCACGAAGCTCTCCTCATGTTTGTCCTTCACGTAGCCCCACAAAGTGCTAGCAGCGAAGCCCCCCTCACGTCTATCCTTCACGTAGCCCCACGAAGCGCTGGATGAGCTCTCTCTGTACCGTGACTTCACATGTCCATGGCGCTTCTTTCCACGAAAACCAATGGAAGCCTGTGCAAGGCTTCTTCCCACAAAGTCTACGGGAGCTAAAACCTGGGAGGCTAGAAGAGGAGGAGAAGGAAAAAAAGATAGGGAGAAAATTATCTTGGGGTAAAAGAATATGTTTCTTATTCTATCCAAACCTAGAGACTAGAATTTAAATACATCCACTAAATGGGCCAGGCCTAGACTCAACAAAAACTCTTATGGACTAACCCAATGAGATTAAACTAATCCCCAAGCTCGTGTATACATGTGACTTGATTTAATCTCAATCCTTGAATCCACACCCAGCTCAATACAAGTTAGCCCTTATGGCCTTAATAGCACCACACCAGGCCCAATAGGTTTGGCATAGGTATTTGCTAAGGTTTGCCAGGCATCAAGAGAAGTGGTGGTGCGGGCAATAAACGCTTTCAGGTTGTGTATGTGGGATTTGGGATGCAACACCATTGACGATGACGGTGGGTGGTGGTGGAGTATGAGTGCAGTCAATAAAGTGATGAAGGTCATAACCTTTAAGAAGAGATTGGAGTTGAAGGCTCTATGTGAGATAATTGATGGATGTCAATTTGTTGATATTGGAGAGATTGATTGTAATCCAGAAAGTTTTGGATGGTGATAGAATCATTGATAGAGGAGAAGGTCGCATCGGAAGCCATAGAGAAAAAAAAAAGGAAATAGCCCAAGAAGATTAGGCTCTGTATACCATGTTGAAATAGAAAGAGAAATATTGAGAAATATATATATATATATATATATATACAAAATATATATATATATAATAGAAAACTATATCCTATAATTATGGGATTACAACTAATTACAAGGATATTATAACTAATGGCAAGAATTTAAAATTTAAAGGAAAGCTATGTAAAAATAAGAAACTATCCTAAAATTATAGGATTACAACTAATTGTTAGAATTTAAAATTTAAAAAAAAATTGTACAAAAATAGGAGACTATCCTAGCATTATGGTTAATTCTCTAACAGGTTGGCCTTTTTTTTGTTTAGTTTTCTAAGTGGAGCCTTTCATGAAACTATGCTAGATTCCTTTTTCACCCGACTCATCAAATTTTGTCTCAGCCCAAAACGAATATTGCATAATAACAATAAAAAAATAAAGTTGCATTTGATTTTTAAAAATATCTTTTATTTTTATTTTTTGCTTTTTGATATCTAAAAAATATGTTTGATAAATTATATATGTGTGTGTATGTGTGTGTTATATGCATGATGTGCTTTAACAAAAGAATAAAATTTTAAAAATATTATTAATTTTTATGTTTTTAAGTTGTTATCTTTATTTTTTATTTTCTTTTTTTGTTTTAAATAAAAATAATGAAAGCATCTTTAAACTATTGTTTTGAAGCTGTATTTTTAAACAATTATTTTATTTTTATCATAAAATATATTTTCATAAATATTTTTAATTTTTAATGAAAATAAAAATGTAAAATAAGATAGTTTTAAAGAATCAAACAAATAATTTTTTTCACTTTTTACTATACTTTATTAATTAGTTTTATTTTGCGTGCATGTGCGAATGTGAGTGTGGGAGAGAGAATTTCTTGGCAGCATTCAGGCCACTGGAAAGAGGGTGTTCTACTATGAGAGAAGAGCTTGCTATCACATAGGTTTAGGAAAGCGGGGCTAGCTCTGATACCAAAAATGCTCGAGTGCAAAAGAAAGGATAAAATATATTGGAGTACTATATTGAAACAAAGAGGACTGATTCTCCTACATGACAAATGATTTTCTTACGTACGTGCCCTGATTTGTTCCCAGAATATATATATATATATATATATATATATATATATATATATATATATATATATATAAACTCTCGCTATTCTTTTATATAAATATTTCACTACAATCAAAAGGATGCATCTTAGGAACCATAATATAATAATGAGTCACTGAAATTAAAAGTATACCTCTTGGATGCATTAACAAATTATTGGTAATTTAAATAGAATCCACTAGATAACTATGTTTGATATCTAGATTACCTCCAGAAGGGAGTGATTATTTAGATTACCTCTCAAAAAAGGATGATTATCCATATCACCATAGATATGATAATCTGATAAAGTATTTTTTTTAATAAAATTACCATTTTTATTCTTTTGATCGCTCTTTACTCGCATCCTCACTGATCAGGAAACTTTTTTTAAATATGATAATCATGAAATTTCTTTCGATTGGTGGCCTCCAGCATCCTCACTATTGATGGCCTCCAGCATCCTCACTGATCACTTCGAATATTATTTATAAATATAATTTTTTTAAATATTATAATTTATAAATATAATTTGTTTAAATTAAATATATAATAATATATATTTTTAATAAATTTAATTTAAGATATTTTAAAATTTTGATGTTATATGACTGATAATCTATTTGTCATACCAAACACCAAACAATAATCAATATTACTGTTGCATTACTTATGTATATCAACTACACCAATGTTATTGATAATCTATCAAAGTAAAAATTTAATTCATATTATCATTTCGAAAATGAAACCATCCTATAGATTAGTACTCATTAAGATAGTGTATAATTGTAGAATATCTAACAGCCATTTTCATCCTTCTTGATATGGTTGATCCAACACCGTCAGAATAAACGGTAACGACGACTGGCAGAGGCCCTCTCGACCTCCTGAGCCCCTCTTGGTCTCAGACTTCATGAATAGTATCTCAACCTCCGAGACCCCCTTCGATCCCGGACTTCATGAACAGTATCTCAACCTCCAAGACCCCCTCCAGTCCCGGACTTCATAAACAGCACTCGGCCTCGAGTTTCGCTCTCGGCCTCGAGCCTCAACCTCCGAGACCCCCTCCAGTCTCGGACTTTATGAACAGTATCTCAACCTTCGAGACCCCCTCCGATCCCGGACTTCATGAACAGCGCTCGGCCTCGAGTTTCGCTCTTGGCCTCGAGCCTTATTGACCCAATTATTAATTTTGATGATAAACAAAACTATTTGAGTATAACTCATGAAATTACTAATGATTTTGATTAAATGTTTCAGTTTATAACTGGTTTAAATGATCAAACTCTTGAGAGAAATCAAGTTCGGAGCTCAATTCCAATGTCAAGGTAAAATTGCAGATATTAGAGCCGACACCTAGAATCACAGAGTCGACTCCGAAAAATGTCACGGACTAGAGTCGATACCTGGAACCTGTAGAGTCGACTCCAACAGAAAAATAGAAAGATGGTTTTTCGGGTCTCAAGTTAGAGTCGACCCCAGAAAAGTTAGAGTCAACTCCAGAAGCAAAATGTGTCGACTCCAGAAAAGTTAGAGCAGACTCCAAATCGGGCTGTTTGCGGATTTTAAGTTAGAGTCGACCCCAGGAAAGTCAGAACCGACTCCAGATTGTCATAATCGACTTTCAGATGTGTCAGAACGTCTCTAAACCTACTTTTTACTTTAAATCTCAACAGCTATTACCTTATTTGTTCCTAATTTTTCTTTCACTCTAACGGATAATTTTCATCTATTCTTAGTATTGGAAGGATCTATAAAAGGATGATGAATATGACCGTTTAAAAACAGAGAAAAACAAGAAAAATAGAGAAGAAAAAGAAGAGAAAAATCTGAGAGAAAAAATCAAAGAAAAAATCGTATTGATTCCCTGAAAGAAAAGGGAGAATTCCAAATCTTCACACTTTCATTTTGAGGAGATTTCCAAGTTTGAAGAAGCAAACGAGCAAGCCCTAGTTCCTGTTCTTCAACTGATCATCCGAGCTTCAAGAGAATACTCAAGGAAGATCCATTCAAAAGCAAGAAAGAGGAGAAGAATCAAGCCATAGAAATCTGTAAATCAGGCTTTTATTTCTATCTCTTTGTTTGATTAGTTAACTTATCTTATTTGCTCATTTAAGGAGCAGTTATTGTATTAAACATTCTTATTCTTCTTGTGAACTGAGTCAATCAGGTGATTGAATCAGTTGAGGCAGTTTGCCTTGTGCAAGCAGTTGCTTGTGTGTAAGGTTTTTGTGCTGGTAATCCTTGGAAACTAGCTGGGTTCGTTGTGCACCAGAAAAAACAACAAGTTTGAGTTGTGATCTTGTAAAACAACTCTGCTGTATTCAAGGTTGATTATAGTGTGGACCCAAGAGGTACTTGGGAGTGGACATAGGTGTAGGTACACCGAACCACTATAAAATTTCAGTGTTTGCCATGCTTGTCTCTTTGTCTCTTCCACTTCATCTTCTCCTTGCATATTCTGTCTTAACTATTGCATATCTGTGATTTATTTTAAGTTGAAGGTTTTACTTCAAAAGTGTTTAAAATTTTTAAAAGACCCAATTCACCCCCCCCCCCCCTCTTGGGTTGCTATCTGGGACAACAAGCCTCAACCTCAAGTTTCGCGCTCGGCCTCGAGTTTCGCTCTCGAACTTCATGAACAGTATCTCAACCTCCGAGACCTCCTCCGGTCTCGGACTTCATGAACAGTATCTCAACCTCCGAGACCCCCTCCGGTCCCGGACTTCATGAACAGCACTCGGCCTCGAGTTTTGCTCTCGGCCTCGAGCCTCAACCTCCGAGACCCCCTCCGGTCTCGGACTTCATGAACAGTATCTCAACCTCTGAGATCCCATCCGGTCTCGAACTTCATGAACAGCGCTCGACCTCGAGTTTCGCTCTCGGCCTCGGACTACTTGAACAGTGCCCGGTACGTGGTCTGGCCCTTGAGCCTAGCAACCTATAGCCTCGGGCCACCTGGCATGCCCACATGGTCCGTCACCCATCCATAGCAGCATATGGTCATGCCTCATAACGGCGTATGGTCCATCGCACGTACGTGACTGTGCATGACCATACCCCGTTATAGCATACGATTCACCACCCGTCCACAATTGTGCGTGGTCACATCCGGCAACGGTGCGCAGCAGGTACAGCTACAGCCGTCGGACACCCATAAAGCCGTACTGATAGATACGCAGGACACCTCCGACATGCAGGGTAATAGTACAACTTGTCACTGTCAGCCTCACCCTTTTTGTTCGTTATAGGACGAGGTACCTTGAAATCAGCTATCTTCTGGAACGGAAAGGTGGATCTTCAACAGGTATAAAAGCGCACACTCTCACTGTAAGTAGGGATCCAAGAACTGAGTTTTCTAGCTTCTTCCAACTAGTTAAACCCTAACTTTCTAGCTTCCTTCCGCTAGTCAATTCTTGTCTGTTCCCGAGTGACTAACTTAAGCGTCGGAGGGTCCCCACCGGAGCGTCCGTCTCTGGGAACTTTTCTTGCAGGAGTCCGGCGAGGAGGACGTCCATTTTCCCAGTGTTTGAAGAAAGTGACTCGACGTCAACACTCTATATTCAATTTTTTTGCATTTGATATGGTTAATGGGATAATTAGGAGATATCTTTAGGAATATTCTATGAAAAACTTTATCATGTATATTATCCAAAGATTGAGTTTTTTACTACCAAAGAAATCATTCATGATCTCCTCTGGGGTCCATCGCAAGGGTGCCGAAGTTGGGCGGGTGCTCGGACACCAAGTGGGCCTTGCCGATCATGGCGTAGTAGTCCTTCCCCTTCCGAACGCAAGAGATCATCCATGATCTCCTGCTTCTTCTCGGGGTCCATCGCAAGGGTGTCGAAGTTGGACGGGTGCTCGAACACGACGTGGATCGAAAGCCTAAGGTTGACAGCAATCATGTCTACATACTGATAACCATCACGCCTACATACATGCTCAAACAATCAGGAGGGCTATAGGCAATATCCTACTCCAAATGTGCCATGAGGTTTGCTTTTAATGGAATCTTATATTAATCCTTAATCTTTTGAGGCAGTCCTTTGAAATTAAGAAAGACTCATCTAAAGCTCCTAGAAAATGATAAGAATACTCCATAAAAAAAGGGAACAAAGATGTACCTACATCGAGGAGGATGTTGGGAAGAAGGAGAATCAACCTGAAGGAGAAGAGGACTTATGGTAGAAAGCTAGTATTGAGAGAACAAGGTGAAGGGTGGATCGTCCTCTTTCTATCCTTGGAGCATAGCACGCATTCGACCAGCCCCAAGTCGTGTGGAGATGCGGAAGCGATATGATATCCCTTGCTGAAATTCTGCAGCAGAATTTTGGATCTTGATCTTGGTAATCTTCCCAGATTGATTAGCAACTAGGATTTTCTTTGGTTTCTTGCGTCCCAAGATTGTAAGAGAGGGTCGTGGCCTCTCTTCTTCCTCACGTGAACCTTCAGATCTGATCCAAAAATCAAGAGACGCTGCCCAAGGAGAAGGTACTGCTAGGGTTTCTTCCTTCTCCTTCCTTGAGAGAGGCGGCTCCAAGAAGATGGCTAGGGCAGAGATGGCAGTAATAAAACCCTAGAAACCTAGGGCATCTATATGTGAGAAAGAGAGGAGGAAGAGAAGGATAGCTTATTCTTGGAAGAAAAGGGTTTCTTTCATTCATCTATAATCATCATCGTTACATGACTATATATAACCCGTCCCTATGACGGCCACCAAAATAAAACCAGCACCACACATAAACTGGTGCCTTATTATATGGATAATAAACCCTAAAAAACTCCCTTGGACCAACCCACACCTTGGGCCCAAACCCAGCCCAATGATAGACTAGCCCCCTCAAGACCCAACAACCTGGGCCTTAACCCTATGGAGCCTACAAACCTCCACCCTAGGATTTAAGCTTTGGAGTACCACATCAGGCTCTACAATCTCCACCTTGGTGCTTCAAAGCTGCTGAAAAATCTGCACATTCCCTCAGACCCATCAGTGTCACACATGAGAGAAAGCTATCCCGTGGAAGAGTCTTCGTAAGTGCATCTGCCTGGTTCTTCTTTGTATGAACTTTTACCAGCTCCACTTCACCTTTTTCCACCAATTCTCTGATCCTGTGATACCTCACATCTATATGCTTTGTGCATGTATGATAGATTGGGTTCTGAGCCAACTACAGGGCACTCTGACTATCACTGTGTAACAATACTATATCCTGCTTCACCCCCATTTCCATGATGAGTCTCTTTAACCAAAGAGCCTCCTTGGCAGCCGCTGTAATCCCTATATACTCAGCTTCTGTTGTAGACAAAGCTGTAATAGGTTGAAGGGTTGATCTCCAAGAAATTAATCCACCATACATGCTGAACACATACCCTGTGGTAGACCTTCTTGTATCCAGATCACCTGCAAAATTTGCATCCACAAATCCTTCCAATGGACCTAATGACTTACTTGGGATATTAGATTTCTCCTTAGATCTATCTTGCTGCCCAAAAATTAGACCAAGTCCATGAGTTCCCTGAAGGTACCTCAAAATCCACTTGAGTGCCTTCCAGTGCTCCTTCCCTGGGTTCGCCATGAATCTGCTCACCTGGCTCACTGCATATGCTATGTCAAGCCTGCAACACACCATAGCATACATAATGCAGCCCACGGCACTGCCATATGGAACTCTCTCCATGTACTCTTTCTCTTCATCTGTCTGGGGGTTCTGTAACTTAGAAAGAGATATGTGACTAGCCAAAGGTATTCCAACTGGTTTGGCCTTATCCATCCCAAACCTCTCCAACACCTTGTGAATATATCCACCCAATGACAAGTGTAGAATTCCCTTGGTCCTATCTCTGTAAATTTTCATCCCAAGTATCTTCCTAGCTGACCCCAAATCCTTCATTTCAAATTCTGTTGATAATGCATATTTCAGTCCATTCACTGCTTCAACACTCCTGCTGGCAATGAGCATATCATCCACATACAGAAGGAGATACAGTGCATCATCCTCATCCACATTTTTCACATAGACACAAGTATCATGTTCACATCTAAAAAATCCAAGGCCCAAAATAAAAGTGTCAAACCTTTTGTACCATTGACGGGGTGACTGCTTCAAACCATAGAGCGATTTCTTTAGTAGACACACTTTTTCTTCCAATCCAGATTCCTTGAAACCCTCTGGTTGCTTCATGTATATCCTCTCCTCTAGACTCCCATGTAAGAAAGCCGTCTTCACGTCCATCTGCTGCAACTCCATACCATGTTGTGCTACGAGAGATAACAATACACGAATTGAAGCATGACGTACCACTGGAGAGAATACCTCTGTGTAGTCCACTCCCTCTCTCTGTGAGAACCCCTTAGCAACAAGCCTTGCTTTGTATCTGACTCCACCTTGCTCTGAAGGTGCCTCCTTCTTTATGAACACCCATTTTGAACCAATGGCCCGAGCATCTCTAGGTAGATCCACTAGCTGCCATGTCTTGTTCTTTTTCAGGGACTCCATCCCCTCCATCATGGCCTGCATCCATGAGTCTCTTTCTGAACTTTCCATGGCTTCTTGGAATGTCTCTGGATCTTCATTTGCAGTGATTAGAGCATAAGAAATCATCTCATCAATGTGATACTGAGCAGGTTTGATGATGGTACGCTTTGCCTTGTGTAGTGCTACACCTCTTTGATCATCTCTCAAAGCTGAAGTGTGTGACTCCACCTGCACCTCCCTCTGGATTGATGGCTCTCCTGGCTGATCTTTTATATGTATTGGAACATCCATACCAAACTCCACCTCAAAAGAAGCACGTTTTGAAGTAGAAGTAGAAGGTACATCACCTATCAGCCAATGCTGTCCACTGCTGTCCTGTTTAGCCTTTTCAGCTCCATCTGCAATCTCTGACCTCTTCAAGATGCTTTCTCATCAAAAATAATGTCTCTACTGATGATACACTTCTGTGAATCTGAACTCCATAGCAAATAGCCTTTAACTCCCTGTGGATACCCGATGAAGATCAGCCTTTGTGATTTTGGGTCCAGCTTGCTCCTTTCAGTTGCCTCCACATGTGCATAGGCTGGGCAACCAAAAATCCTTAGGTGTCCAAGCTCCACCTTCTTCCCACTCTAAATCTCCTCTGGAATGCCTCCATCAAGTTTTCTATTAGGGGACCTGTTAATAAGAAAACCAGAGAACATAATTGCATCACCCCAAAAGACCTTGGGCAGTGATGCCTGCAGCCTCAAACTCCTAGCCTTCTCTGTCAATGTACGATTCATCCTCTCTGCCACACCATTCTGCTAGGGAGTCAACCTCACTGTGTAATGGCGTTGGATCCCATTTTCCTCACAGTAGCTTCTGAATTCATTGCTTGTGTACTCCCCTCCATTGTCAGATCTCAAACACTTCACTGGTTTTTCTGTCTCCTTTTCAACACCAACTCTCCAAGCTTTAAACCGAGAAAATACCTCTGATTTTTCTCTTATCAGATATACCCATACCTTCCTGGAGTAGTCATCAATGAAGGTCAAAAAATACTTAGCCCCACCTCTGGCTGACACAGGGGCCGGTCCCCATACATCTGAGTGAACTAGTTCCAGAATACCTTCACTCTGCTTGGAACTGCTGGCAAATCTTACCCTATGTTGTTTGCCATAAATACAGGGCTCACAGATGTCATTATCCTCTTTCTTAAGTGATGGAATCAGACCTCTTTTGCTGAGTTCTATAAGCCCTTTATCACTCATGTGTCCCATTCGATAGTGCCACAGTTTATAGACCAACTGTTCCTCCTGTGCCACTGCTAGCACTCTGCACTATCTATGGCCACTGAGCCTTCCATCTGATAGAGATTATTTTCCAACCTTCTCCCTTTCATCACCACTAATGCACCCTTGGTTATCCTCAAACATCCACTCCCCGGCTGGCTTCCAAAAGCATACCCATGCTTCTCCAGGTAGCCCAAAGAAATTAGATTCTTCTTCAACTCCGGGACATGTTTGACATTGGTCAAAGTCTTTATAACCCCATCATACATCCTCACCCTTATGCTTCCAACTCCAGCAACCTTACAAGGATGATTATCACCAAGCATACACTCCCTCCATCAGATTCTTCATAAGTTGCAAACCACTCCCTATGCGAAGTATAATGGTGAGAACATGCTGAGTCAAGTGTCCAACAACTATCACACTTCTTGGTCCCATCTGAAACTACCAGTACATCATCTTCACTATCTTCAGATGAATTTGCACCACCATTGCTGGTTGAACCTCCCTTGGAAATGCCCTTCCCTTCTCATTCTTCATAAGTGGGCAATTTCTCTTCAGGTGATCAATCTGATGACACTTGTAACACTTCCATGCTTTCTGCTTGCCCGAGACTTAGATCTGCCTTTGGACTTGCCTCTAACCTTTTTCCAGGGTCTTCTTGCCTCTCATTCACAGCAAGTACCTCTGTGTTAGAGTTTCCCATGCGAATCTTTTCTCTTTGCTGGTTTGATCTCAGCACCCCACAACCTCTTCATAATTCAGGGTCTCCTTCCCATACACCAAGGTTGTAATCAGACCATCATAGGAACTGGGTAGCGAACACAACAAGATGAGGGTCTTGTCTTCTTCATCAATTTTCACATCAAGGCTCATCACCTCTGAGCACACTTGATTGAATTTCTAAATATGGGCCACAAGATCTCCTCCCTCATGCATTCTCAAGCTGTACAACTGTTTCTTCAACCACAACTTGTTTGTCATGCTCTTTCCCATGTAAGTGTTCTCTAAAGTTCCCAGAGCCCCCTTGCCGTGGTCTGCGTGCAAATCTCCGGCAAGACTTGATCAGCCAAGCACATCCTGATTGTGCTAAATGCAATCTCCTCTAACTCCTCCCAATCCTCTGACTTACATTATCCGGTCTTTGTTTCACCAAGACCTTATAAATCCTTTGCTGTACCAATAAATCCTTCACCCTTTGCTGCCATAGGGTGAAGTTTCCCTTGCCATCATACTTTTCAAAATCGAATTTAAAGCTACTAGATGCCATATCCAACCAAGAAACAATGCACACAACAAAACAAAAAATTAAACTTGCTGCAGAAATTTTTGGTTTGATATCTTACCAAGAAACGCCCAAGATCCAATCTTTTCTCCACCAAATCACTGAGGCTCTAATACCAAATGAAGAGTGGATCGTCCTCTTTCTACCCTTGGAGCATAGTACGCATTCGACCAGCCCCAAGTCGTGTGGAGATGCGGAAGCGATATGATATCCCTTGCTGAAATTCTGCAGCAGAATTTTGATCTTGATCTTGGTAATCTTCCCAGATTGATTAGCAACTATGATTTTCTTTGGTTTCTTGCGCCCCAAGATTGTAAGAGAGGGTCGTGGCCTCTCTTCTTCCTCACGTGAACCTTCAGATCTGATCCAGAAAATCAAGAGACGCTGCCCAAGGAGAAGGTACTGCTAGGGTTTCTTCCTTCTCCTTCCTTGAGAGAGGCGGCTCCAAGAAGATGGCTAGGGCAGAGATGGCAGCAATAAAACCCTAGAAACCTAGGGCATCTATATGTGAGAAAGAGAGGAGGAGGAAGAGAAGGATAGCTTATTCTCAGAAGAAAAGGGTTTCTTTCATTCATCTATAATCATCATCGTTACATGACTATATATAACCCGTCCCCATGACGGCCACCAAAATAAAACCAGCACCACACATGAACCGGTGCCTTATTATATGGATAATAAACCCTAAAAAACTTCCTTGGACAACCCACACCTTGGGCCCAAACCCAGCCCAATGATAGACTAGCCCCCTCAAGACCCAACAACCTGGGCCTTAACCCTGTGGAGCCTACAAACCTCCACCCTAGGATTTAAGCTTTGGAGTACCACACCAGGCTCTACAAGGAGAAGAGGACTTATGGTAGAAAGCTAGTATTGAGAGAACAAGGAACAAAAGCAAAAGAGGGGAGCAAATCACTCACCTTTAAATAATCTATAGACAGATAGACTATGGATCAATAAATCAAATAAATGGACAAACCTAACACCTCCATCATAAAGGTTCTCAAAGTTTAAGCCCAATAAAACACTCCATGAAGTGACATGTGCCTACATGATTTAACTATGAAGCAACCATTAGATGGGCACCATACTTAATTGCACATGATGATTGAAGAATCAAAATGTCAACTCCTCCAAATAAGAAAACTTTTAAAAGGGATGACATAGCACCCTCATGCATCATTAGAATGTCAACTTTCTAGCCCAACAGATCAACATGAATGATAGTATGATTTGTGTAGAGCCGACTCATCCAGAAAGCTTTCAACTTAGGATCTCATCTCTCTTTGGCTTTGAACTAGTTAGCAAGAAGAAATGAAGATAGCAATCTGAAAGAACTCTCCCTTATAAAAAAACGAGAAACCTCACATCTTAAAAAGACTCTTTGCCTAGTAATGTAAAAGGCCTAAGAATTTTAGGCTTGGAGTTCAACAACTGTGGTGCACAATCATTCAAAAATTTAAAAATTTGAAGACTCACTATGGCTGATTCTACTAGCTCATCGAAGCTTCAATGGTCAGTTCTACTCCCTAACCTGAATAGTTCATTTTGGCTTTAAAAGTGGGAGGCATATGATAAGGTTATATCATTCTAGTCTCGTGCAAGGTAATATACGGCAACTCATGCCACACTAGCATCACAAAAGGTAAGATAAGTCAATAAAGCAGTGCCAACAGGTGGGCTAACATCGCATAATCAATAAGGTAGGATAGATACGTCCCTAAGGTCAATCATTTTCTATAGGAAATATGATCTACGATTAACAATGCATGCGATGATAGAAGACAATGTTTCTAGTCAACCGATAGAGTCAATCATTAATCTTTATAGAAAATATGATCGATGCACAGCAATTAATGCAATCGGAGGCACTTTAGTCACGAAGAAGTATGGTTCCATCGTCAAATTTGGAAACTACCTCCAATATAGGAAGGTCTGTGCGAAGGCAAGAAGGTGGTGGTGGTGGTGGCGGACGTCATTTCACTTTTGCATTCTAGTTACTCGAGTTTTCTAATAGTAGCATTCCATCTTACAAAAAACCAGCAAATTAAAACACACAGTCAACACACCAGTACATGATAGCTTCGGGAACCAACAATTTTTTTTTTCAAGCAAAACTGCCAATCACCTAACTCTGTCACTGCTATTCCAGTCTCTCCTCCCCTTCCGCCTTCTCGTCTCCACTGCCTGCAGCTTGTTTGGATGCTTCCTTCTCCTAGCTTCACTCTTCTCCCCCTCCACAATTTACTCTGCATTGGCATGAGTTTGATTGGATGCTTCTCCGGGCTTCCTGGTATTCATCATCACCTTGATCAAATTCTCAAGGCACGTCTCTGCATCCTCGTCCGCAGACTTAGGCATCAGGTTCTCCGCCACTTCCGCTGGGTAATCTTCACCTCCTTCAAGCCTCAAACAATTGAGAGTAAGATTTTGGACATGAATTCTATGGAAAAAGAATTAAGAAGTAAGGGTTAATTTACTTGATATCATAAAATTAAGTTGTTTCCGCGGAAATCTGTTCTCCGACTCGAGTGCACCTCCGGCTCCGGTTCCGAACTCCGATCTCAACATCCGGGGTGGAACCTGCAAGACAGTCCGCGCTCGCAAAGGATTTCCTTAGGGTTGTCCTCTGCAGGGGACCCTCCGACGCCCAAGTCAGTAGAGATTCACAGCAAGCAGATGTGAGGAGAAGACTTTTCACAGAAGAATCTTCCTCCAAGCTCTCGATCGAAGCTCTAATGGAGTGATCGATTCCGTAAAGCCAAGTGAATGTGTAGAAGTTTTTGTAAGATGATTCGTGCATACCTGAGAGGTTGAAGTGCTATGGTATTTATAGAGGATCACCTGATTCCCTGAGCGCATCATGGGGACCGAAAGTTGTTATGATTTGAAACGGATTCGAATCGAGTTTGTTACGAGATCAGTAGGATCTGTATCTTGTCAGTTAGAGGATCGACGGCTAGGAGAGCTGGCTGATGCCTTGGGATTCCACGATTGCGTAGACTCTAGGCCACTCCTGGGTATGATTCTATGTTTGGAATCTTATTCTGTTTCAGCGAATAGGGACTCTCCCGTGCCATACCCTACAGAGGCATTTTGAGTGCCTCGGTCTGGCCGAGACAGAGGACAATTTGGTTTTCCGAGGCATAAAGGTGGCTTGAGTTACCGAAATATAATCATGACTCGTGATGCCGAGGTATGGATACCTCGGGCTACCGAGATATAACCATGGCTCGTATCGTCGAGGCATGGATACCTCGGCTTACCGAGAACTAAGAATGGCTTGTATCGCCAAGGCATGGATACCTTGGCTTACCGAGAAATAAGAATGGCTCGTATCGCCGAGGTATGGATACCTCGGCTTACCGAGAAATGAAAATGGCTCGTATCACCGAGGTATGGATACCTCGGCTTACCGAGAAACGAGAATGGCTCGTATTACTGGGGGCGATCCGACCTTGCTAAAGGCAATTGATCCTCGCTACTTGGTGGCTATGTCAGCTGGCTAGCAAGATGTTGGGATTGGACCTGACCTAATTGTTGATGTGAATAGGCCTTAATGTAATAACAATTTTCCCCCTCATCACATGTCCCTCACTCCCTAGTCCGAAGTGCAAATTCGGATAGTAGAATTTCAGAATAACCTCATTCAGAGGAATCCGATGGGTCAGGTAATGATAATTCCATAAACGACAAATCGTCATTTCGTCATTATTTTTTTGCCATGGCTCGAGAAAAAGACACCTAGTTTATCGCAAGCTGCGATTGTGGGAGCTCCACGTGACGAGACTCCTTTATTTCTGGCACCCATATTGAAATTTTTCGGCATTTGGGGTTTCTTTTTTGATTTGTTGTTTAAAGAAGGCTAGGGCGACGTTCCTTCTACAACACCTCCCACCAAAGAGGTTTTTTCCTCTTTTTTGAGCCTCTGTTCATTTGTTTGCAATTTACCCCCATTCAACCAATATGAGTGGTCCAGGCGATGTTGCCTCTGAGGTAACCCTAGACGATCTGGATAGGGCCTATCGCCATTACAAAGTTCCTCTGGATGTAGCCTTCTTCCTCTTTTCTATGTTATTTCAAGGATATTTAGTTCGAAGGAGTCCGGCAGATCGAAGGGAGTCTGATCCCGAGATGGGGGCGCCTCTCGAGCGCCTCGTTGCTATTTATTGATCCTCCTCGGTGAGGGGGCGCAACTCTTCGTTTCCAGCGAGCACCCACTGAGGCGGTGACGCGTGGCAAGTTTCCGCTATAGTTACATTGGAATTGATAGCTCGGGCGATCGAAATATCCGCCAGAAGTAGTTTAAATACGGATGGGGGGATGCCATCATTAATCGCCTCTCTTGTTGACCTCCCAAAATTTAGGATAGTAGGATGGCTTTTGAAAATGAAGGGGGTCTACTGGGATGCCAGATAACGGCAACAATGGCCGCGGGGGCAGGCCCCTACGCGAGGGGGCCCCCACCGGAGCCGCATTTCGGTAACTATTGACAGGAAGGACCTGTTGTTGATGCTTGCGGAGCGTGATCGACTCCGAAAGATGGTCGAAGAATACTTGGCCATCTCCATAAGGGAGCACGAGCTCCTTAGTCGGATCAATAGTCAGCTGGAAGGGCAAGTGGTGACTCTCTAACAACAAATTGCTATTCTTACCGCTGAGCTGAGTTTGCAGCGTGGGTAGAGCTTGGCAGCACCCGGTGAAGATGATAAGCCCCGTTGAGGGCTCGTGTGTCTTTTTTTCTTTTTGTTTTTTTCCTTTTATTATGAATAAAAAAGAATTTTTGTAACTTTCATGTTCGCTACCATCTTCGAAACGTTCGTTCTCCTCATGCGAGTCTTACAAACGAACCACCCCCCCTGGGGGATCTCTGGTGATCTTGCAGAGACTAAGGTACGGTTTTTCCATTTTAGCCTAGGTAAGGGGAACTCATAAGTTCCAGTCGGAATGTAGTATATCATTCGGTTTTGCCGAAGCATAAGGAGCGTCCCATGAGCGTTGGGGAGAGAATAGCTATCTCAGTTTGGACCGGGGAACTAGGGAACGTTCGGTTTTTACCGAATCAAAAAGAGATACCTCGGTTTTTTCGAAGTAAGAAGGCTATCTCGGCTTTGAGTCGAAGCAAAAAGCGATGTCTCGGTTTAGGCCGAAACATAACGGGTGGTTCGGCTTTGGGCCAAAGCGGAAGATATCGGCGTGTCTTTATTGAGGAGTACTTAGCTTCTGTGCCTTTTTTATTACTTTGCCAGCGTCTTATCTTTTTCAAGACGAGTTGGCTTTATGTGGGCGACAAGCATCTGACTTTCATTAGGGACGTCTCTTTCATTGGGGATTTTCTAGGCTCGTCCATATCTCAGAGATCTGCAGGCAATTTTTCCACATTTAAGGCTCCTAATTCGAGATCGTGGGAGATTTTCTGCCTTCCATAATGACTTGAGAGGTGTACTTGGCGCGCTCTGAAAGGTACTCTTTTATCCTGAACCGCCACGTGGTAGCATGGCCAGGGCATTTTGAATCCTGGGGCTTTCCGCTTTAATGACTGCTCCCTGTCTGTTTGCCTATAAAATGGGGAGAGCGGGCCGCATTAGGCCATCTCCCAAGGCCCTTCCTTTCTATGGTTTGCAAAGGCTTCCATGGCATCCACTTCATTGAAGTTGAGAGTGGAGAGATCGATCTTCCTTTTGAAAGCTGGTACGCCCCAAATAGCTGGGGTGATGAAGAAGCTGCTGAAGAGCGAGTAGTCCTCAAGGGAGGAATTCTTGGAGGTCAAATGAAGAGCGCATGGGAGGCCCGCATTGGTCATATGGGGAGCGCACGTATGCGCTTCCTGTGTGTCCTTTGTTGCTGTTGGCCCAGATGACAACCCAAGAGGGGGGGGGTGAATTGGATTCTTTAAAAATTTAGCCTTTTAAAATAGTTTGCTTAAGAAGAATGAAAGCAAATGCAATGTAAATACTAAGTGCAGTGAATAAAACAGAGATAGAGATAGAGTCAATGTAAGCACGGAAACACAAAGATTTTATAGTGGTTCGGTGTATCCAACACCTACGTCCACTCCCAAGATTCACTTGGGTCCACACTATAATCTTCCTTGATTACAGCCGAGTTGTTTTACAAGCTCACAACTCAAACTTGTTGTTTTCCCGGGATCACAACGAACCCAGCTGGTTTTCCGGGCTCACCAGCACAAAAACCCTAACACAAGCTATACTAAGCTTGTACGAGGTAAGACTACCTCCACTAGTTCAATCCCCCAGATTGAACTAGACACAAATAGAAATATTATTTTTCAATTACACAGCTCCTTAATGAGCAGATAATCAAATAAAAGAACAAAGTTTAGAAAAGCCTGATTTGTAGTTGGTTGGCTTTTGAGCTTTTCTTCTTTTCTTCTTTCCTCAACTCCTTTGAAGTGTAGAATCGGGCCTCAGCTCGGATTCTTCACGGACTGAACGTTGGAGTTGATTTGAGCTTTTTCTTCCTTTCTTTGAATATTGAAAATCTCTTGAGTTGCTCTTGAATAGCTCTTGGATTTTCTTCTGAAGCTTTCTTGGATTGATGAACTTGAGCACAGACGAAGCTTCCTTTGATTTCACACTTTTTCTTTCACTCTATTTTTGAATCTCGGATTTTTTCAAATGATGCTCTGTTTTTCCGATTTTTTTCTTTTCTCTCTTGATGTGTATATCTCTCTATTTGTATATCTTTGATTTGAAAACGGCTTCTCTATTTATAGATTCTGCAAAAATATAGCCGTTAGAAACAAAGAAATATAGCCGTTAAGAAAAATCTTACCGTTGGAGCTGAGTTGGCATTCAGAAAAATCATGCCCAGATTTGTTGGAGTCGACTCCTGCTTTCCGCGAGTCGGCTCGAAGACGCGATACCAAAAATAGAAATATTCAAAAGTTAAAGGGTCGACTCATCGAAAATAAGGTGTCGACTCCTGACAGTCGGGGGTCGACTCATGAAAAGTTAGGGGTCGACTCGCGAAGTGCTCAGAAAAATACTCCTCTGGTGTCTGAGCGGAGTCGACTCACACAGTCATGGAGTCGGCTCGACAGAATCGGGGGTCGACTCTTGAAATCACAGGGGTCGACTCGTGAAAACAGAAATCTCTGTATACTGAGTGGAGTCGACTCTGAAACTCTAGAGTCGGCTCCGGAACGTATCAAAAATCAGAGAATTTCTGATTGACTTGAAATTCGTTCCAGATTAATTTTAAATCAATTTTTTGACTTGAATACAATAAAATTGTCATTAGGAATCAATTCAAGAAATGTTCCAAAAACTCATTGATTGAAATATGAAGTATAAAAATTTCTTTTTGAAAGCTTAAACATGGAGCTTGAAGTTACTTTCAAATTGATTAAAGTCATACTTAACATACTCATTGATTGTTCTAAATAAATTCATTGCTCATGTAAATAAACTCATTGCATCTTTTAATATACTCATGGCTTTTGGTAATCATCAAAATCAATAAGATTGGGGCAACAATTTCTCAACAATCTCCCCAACAATCTCCCCTTTTTGATGATGACAAAAACATTGAGTATATGCATGATTGATTAAAGAATTTATTTTATTTTCATAGTTAGGCTTAGGCTCCCCCTGAATGAGGTAGCTCCCCCTATGAAACTCAATAAATATCCCATTCATTCAATCATTTTAATATCATTCGATTAATTAATTTCTCCCCCATGCATATAGTTATAAAACTCTCTCCCCTTTTTTGTTATCAACAAAAAGGTAGAGATGCATCAAACATAATCATTCATTCAAGATAGTTTTAACAAAATCTGAGATTCATTGATAATAGGAGAAGTACATAAACTCAGATTACATTGAGCATTCAAACAGACTTTTCATTACATCAATGTATCAAAATGTAAAACATAATATGAACTTCATTACATTGTAAAGACTAAGCATCTAATACATCAAAAGTGAGTCCTTACAATCCTAGTTAAGTGATCTATAATATTTTTCATTCCGTCTGTTTGAATCTTAACATAATCCTTCAGTCTTTCATCTACAAAAGTGCAAGCAGTTAATATTTTGTCTTGGAGTTCAGCATTGCATTTTGCATAGGTTTCACCATCTCCACAGATGTCTTTAAGTTCTTCAAAGATATTCTTTAGGTCTCCACTTAAAGACTCAGATGAAGTGCTAAGAGTTGACTCAATCTTGGTGATCCGATCATCTAAAGAGTAAAGAGTTTCTTTAAGATTCATAAATTTGTTTCAAACTCTGATTTCAATTTATCTGCCTGATCATCAAGAAGACCTTTAAGCTGCCTTAACTGAAGTTCTGAGAAACCGACAGATGAAGATGATGTCTGATCAACCAACGGAGCAGGGGAAGGGACTGGAGCAGGAACAGGAGAGCTCGGAGGTACAGGCGAAGAATGTCTGACTGACGGTCCCGGTGCCTCAATGTCGCGGCTCTATCTTCCATCATACCTTTCCTTTCCCATCTGCCATTCTTTTCACAAAACCCATTCTATGTATAGTGGCCAAACTATAGTAATCGGTATGTCTTAAATTCCTCATTGGCTCACTATCTGATATGATAATCCCTTGGCTTTGAAATATTTTAGTAAGAATCATGCCGTAGGGTAAACTGGATTTTCTCTTGCTTCCACAATCAGCAATGTACCATAATATCATGCTCGGAAGATTAATGGGTTTACCAGTTACTATAGCATCCATTACAAATATATCTCTTTCGGAAACATAGTCAAATCTCCCAATCTTGGGGAATAGGATTCTACTACAAATATTGTGGAGAAGTCTTAATTCTAAGGACAATTGATTAGCAAAGACCTCTTCAAAACCAACAATCTCCCTGTTAAGCAGTCTAGATAGAGCTGGGCTTCTATCTTCAGAAGAAAAAGTAGATGTACCCGACACTGGAAGATCCAACAACCTTGAAAGCAAATCCACTGTCACTGAAATTCTATTTCCTCTAATGAAGCTTACAAGTCCATTGTCTCCTCTAGATAGATTCTTATAAAATTCTTTGACTAGGGCTGGGTAGGTAGGACAATCTAAAGAACAAATCTTCTCCCAACCCATCTCAATCAACTGCCTCCCCACAAGAAATCCTTCGGCCTCAAATAATTCAAAATCGACTTTCCTCCCGGTTGTTATCACTCTATCGGCAAGTCGATCTACCTGTGATGGAGCCGTAGAGGAGAAGCACTAGGAGTCGAAGAAGATGAGGTTGAATCCAAGCTCGGTGAAGGTTCACGAGGGACGCCTCACAGTCTTCCTCACCGCCTTCTTCCTTTTCACTCCGGCCGCACCAAGGTTAGATCCACGGGTTTTAGGAGCCATTTGATCTAGTGGAAGGTTAATCAGGGATTTCTGAGGATTTGGTAGGTTAGGAAAAATTTTGGAGAGAGTATTTGAAGGATTTGAGATGATAGAAATGAGCGGCGAGTCGACTCTGCCCTAGATAAATCGACCTGGGACCACTTCGAGTCGGCTCCCGCAAAGCGGGGTCGACTCCGGGTAGTCACAGAAAACTATCCCGAAGTGGAGTCGACTCGCGCAGAGAAGGGGTCGACTCTAGAGTTTCAGTAGAAACATGGAGTCGACTCCGATACTCACCGAGTCGGCTCCGAGACCATTTCAGAGCAAAAAACAAAGTTTCAGATAATCTGAAATGTGTCCGGATAATGATCTTAAAAATTGATAAAATAATCATTGGATTTTAATAGATCAATTAGATATGAATTCTAGATAAGATTTCCTTAAAGATCAAGGATTTGAAAGAATTTTAGATAAAATTTCCTTAGGGGTTTCAAATTCATTCTAATGGATCACAAATCCCTAACTCTCCTCTAAGATAACAGAATCTTTCTTCACTTAAGGGTTTTGTAAATATATCAGCTAATTGATCTTCAGTATTACATAATCAAGACATTTCATTATTGGCAACATGTTCTCTTATAAAATGATATCTAATTTCAATATGTTTTGTTCTAGAATGTTGAATTGGATTTTTAGTTAGATTAATTGCACTTGTTTATCACATTTTATAGGTGTTTTATCAAGTGTGATACCATAGTCTTCAAGTTGTCGCTTAATCCATAGGATTTGAGCACAGCAACTTCCAGCTGCAACATATTCAGCTTCAGTAGTTGATAATGCAACTGAATTTTGCTTTTTGCTAAACCATGAGATTAAGTTACTTCCTAAGAATTGGCATGCACCACTTGTGCTTTTTCTATCTAACTTACATCCAGCATAATCAGAATCAGTATATGCAATTAAGTTCAATGTTGAGTCTCTAGAATACCATAAACCTACATTTTTTGTTCCACTTAAGTATCTTAGTATTCTTTTAACAGCAATTAAATGTGATTCTTTAGGTTCAGACTGAAATCTAGCACATAAGCAAACAGCAAACATTATGTCTGGTCTACTTGCAGTTAAGTAAAGTAGGGATCCGATTATACCTCGATAATATTTTTGATCAACCTTCTTACCTTCTTCATCTTTGTCCAGCTTGCATGAAGGACTCATTGGTGTTCCGAGGGGTTTGATTGATTCCATACCAAACTTCTTTAGAATTTCTCTTGTGTATTTTGTTTGGTTGATAAAGATTCCCTCTTTGCTTTGTTTGATTTGGAGTCCAAGGAAGAAATTGAGTTCTCCCATCATGCTCATTTCAAATTCACCCTGCATTAACTTAGCAAACTCTTGACATAGAAGATTGTTAGTAGCACCAAAAATGATATCATCAACATATATTTGAACTACTAATAAATCTTTACCTTTTCTTTTCAAAAATAATGTTTTATCAACATTTCCTCTTATAAAATCATTTTCAATTAAGAATTTACTTAATCTATCATACCAAGCTCTAGGTGCTTGTTTCAAACCATATAATGCTTTGTGCAATTTAAAAACGTGATTTGAAAATTCATGATCTTCAAAACCTGGTGGTTGTTCTACATATACTTCTTCATTTATAAATCCATTTAGAAAAGCACTTTTTACATCCATTTGAAATAAGTTAAAATTCATGTGACATGCAAATGCAAGTAATAGTCTAATGGCTTCTAATCTAGCTACTGGTGCAAAGGTTTCATCAAAATCAATACCTTCTTCTTGATTATATCCTTTTGCAACTAATCTAGCTTTGTTTCTAATTACTATGCCATTTTCATCTAGTTTATTTCTAAATATCCATTTTGATCCTATAACAGAATGATTTTTAGGTCTTTCTACTAATGTCCATACATTATTTCTAGTGAATTGATTTAATTCTTCTTGCATTGCTAACATCCAATTATTATCTTTTTCAGCTTCTTCAATAGTTTTAGGTTCAATTTGTGATACAAATGCAAGATGATTACTAATATTTCTCATAGATGATCTAGTTCTTATTCCTTGAGATGGATCACCTATAATCAATTCCTTAGGGTGACTATAAGCATATCTCCAATCCCTAGGAAGATCCATATCATTATGATTAGTGTTAGTATCATCATCCTTAGGTGAATCATTATCTTTAGCGTCTTGCTCATGATCTGAAGATACATCAATATTTAATTTTTCAAGATCTTTCTCAATTATGTTTGTATCTTCTTCATCATCAAATTTTTCGGAACGAGTTGCTAAAGATTCATCAAAAACTACATGAATGGATTCTTCAACAACTAAAGTTTTCTTGTTAAATACTCTATATGCTTTACTAGTTGTTGAGTATCCTAAGAATATTCCTTCATCAGATTTAGCATCAAATTTGCCTAAATTATTTTTACCATTATTGTGAACAAAACATTTACAACCAAATGCATGAAAATATTTAATGTTGGGTTTTCTATCATGCCATAATTCATAAGGTGTTTTCTTTAAAATAGGTCTTATTAATGCTCTATTTAGGATGTAACATGCTGTGTTAATAGCTTCCGCCCAAAAGTATTTCGGGAGTTTACTTTCACATAGCATGGTACGGGCCATGTCTTCTAAAGTCTATTTTTCCTTTCAACTACTCCATTTTGTTGAGGGGTTCTTGGTGCAGAAAAATTATGATTAATACCATTTTCATTGCAAAAACTTTCAAATAAATGATTTTCAAATTCAGTTCCATGATCACTTCTTAGAGACACTATGGTAGTGTTTTTCTCATTTGTTACTTTCTTGAAGAATTTCAGGAATATCGAGAAAGTCTCATCTTTGTGAGCTAAAAACATTACCCAAGTGAATCTAGAGTAATCATCTACAATCACAAGACCATATTTCTTTCCTCCTAGACTTGTGGTTCTAGTTGGTCCAAAAAGGTCCATGTGAAGTAGCTCTAATGGCCTAGAAGTTGAAACAACATTTTTAGATTTAAAAGAACTTCTCGTTTGTTTTCCAAACTGACATGCATCACATATTTTGTTATTTTCAAAATCTATTTTAGGTAGACCTTTTACTAAATCCATTCTAATTAGTTTTGAAATTAGGTGTGTGCTTGCATGACCTAATCTTCGATGCCACAACCAACCAATCTCATTCATATTAGCATTATTAGCAACTAAGCAATGATTATTAGTAGACAAATTGTCTAAGTCAATCAAGTATACATTGCCATTTCTATTTCCAATAAAAACAATGCTATTATCAATGGATTAGCAACTGTGCATATAGAAGATTTAAATGAACTTTAAAACCTTTGTCACATAATTGACTTATGCTAATTAAATTATGCTTTAAACCATCAACATAAAGTACATTTTCAATATATGTGGAGGGAGTTATTTGAATGTTACCAAACCCCAAGATTTGGCCTTTGCCATTGTCGCCAAATGTAACAACTCCTCCTTTCTTTTCTTCAAGGGTGATGAATTCTTCTTTGTCACCCGTCATATGTCTTGAGCAGCCACTATCAAGATACCACTTTCTCTTTGATCTCTTGGCCACAAGACATTCCTGCAATGAAATCAAACTTTATGTTTAGGTACCCAAGCTTTCTTGGGTCCTTCATGTTAGTAGCAACAAATATTGTTCCTTTCGAAACCCATATTTTCTTTCATTTAATATTTAATTTTTATTAGGTTTTAGAATTTTACATTCATAAGATTTATGTCCTTTTTTATTACATTTAAAGCATGTAAAATTACTTTGGCCAGCACGCACAAAATATTTTTCAGTGATTTTTTTTTCTCAAAGTGTTATACCCTAATCCGGCTTTGTCAAAAACTACTTTTTGACTATTTAATAACATGTCCAATTTAGTTGAGCTTAAGGTAAACTTATCAACTATGTTCTTATATTTTTCAACCTCTTTCTTAGTTTATCATTTTCATTGAAAATTAATTCTTTTTCTTTTACCAAAATTTTATTTTCAGATTTAAGTTTCTCAACTTCATTATTAAGATCTTCCTTTTCTTTAATGAAAGTTAAATTTTCATTTTTCAAAAGCTTGTATTTCTTTTTCAAAACCTTGAAATCCCAACAAGTTCATTAAAAGCATCAAATAATTCATCAAATGCAAATTCATCATAAGGGTTATCGGAACTTACCTCATCGTTGTCGTCCGCCATAAAACATATGTTTGCGACTTCCTTTTGTTCTTCTTCTTCGGAAGAATATTTTTCGCTATCACTCCAAGTCGCCACATAAGCTTTCTTTTTCTTTTTGTAGGCTTTCTTCAATTTAGGACATTCATTCCTAAAGTGCTCCGGTTTGTTACACTCATAGCAAGTCAAGGGGTCTTTCTCTTTTTCTTTGTCCTTATCCTTGTTCTTATCCTTTTTCCTTCCCACTTTGCTCCAAATTTCTTCTTGTGGAAGGGTTTCTTTCTCCTCATGAATCTTTTAAACTTTTTAGCTAAGAGAGCAGTCTCTTCATCATCATCATCATCATCATCGCTGCTCTCTTCTTTTTTTCAGCTTTGAGGGCAATCACTTTCTTCTTCTTCGTGTCCTCCTCTACATGCTGCTTCATTGTCAGCTCATGGGTCATAAGTGATCCTAGAAGCTCCTCTAAGGGTAGAGTGTTGAGGTCCTTTGCTTCTTGGATTGCTGTCATTTTTGCTTCCCATGATCTTGGTAATGACCTAAGAATTTTTCGAACAAGTTCTGAGTTAGTATATGTCTTACCAAGACTTTTTAAACCATTTACAATATCTGTAAATCTAGTATACATGCATGCAATGGTTTCAGATTGTTCCATGCTAAACAACTCATATTTATGAACAAGAATATTAATTTTAGATTCTTTTACTTGGTTGGTACCCTCATGGGTAACCTCTAATCTATCCCAAATCTCCTTTGCGGAATTACATGTGGAGATTCTATTAAATTCATTTGCATCTAAAGAGCAATATAAAACATTCATGGCTTTAGCGTTAAGCTGTGCCATCTTCCTATCATTATCATTCCAGTCCCTTTCGGGCTTAGGAACAATAGTGCCATCAATAATATGTGTGGGTGTACTAGGTCCATTAATTATAACACCCCATAATTCATAATCAGAAGCTTGAATGAATATCCTCATTCTTGCTTTCCAATAAGAATAATTTGAACCATTAAACAGTGGAGGTCTATTCGTAGAATGACCTTCAGCAAATGATCCAACTTGAGTTGCCATTTGAATCTTTAGCTCTTGATCGTATGATCAAAATCTAATGAGCACAAGCTCTGATACCAATTGTTGGCCCAGATGACAACCCAAGAGGGGGGGGGGGGGTGAATTGGGTTCTTTAAAAATTTAGCCTTTTAAAATAGTTTGCTTAAGAAGAATGAAAGCAAATGCAATGTAAATACTAAGTGCAGTGAATAAAACAGAGATAGAGATAGAGTCAATGTAAGCACGGCAAACACAAAGATTTTATAGTGGTTCGGTGTATCCAACACCTATGTCCACTCCCAAGATTCACTTGGGTCCACACTATAATCTTCCTTGATTACAGCTGAGTTGTTTTACAAGCTCACAACTTAAACTTGTTGTTTTCCCGGGATCACAATGAACCCAGCTGATTTTCTGAGCTCACCAGCACAAAAACCCTAACACAAGCTATACTAAGCTTGTACTGAGGTAAGACTACCTCCACTAGTTCAATCCCCCAGATTGAACTAGACACGAATAATAGAAATATTATTTTTCAATTACACAGCTCCTTAATAAGCAGATAATCAAATAAAAGAATAAAGTTTAGAAAAGCCTGATTTATAGTTGGTTGGCTTTTGAACTTTTCTTCTTTTCTTCTTTTCCTCAACTCCTTTGAAGTGTAGAATCGGGCCTCAGCTCGGATTCTTCACGGACTGAACGTTGGAGTTGATTTGAGCTTTTTCTTCCTTTCTTTGAATATTGAAAATCTCTTGAGTTGCTCTTGAATAGCTCTTGGATTTTCTTCTGAAGCTTTCTTGGATTGATGAACTTGAGCACAGACGAAGCTTCCTTTGATTTCACACTTTTTCTTTCACTCTATTTTTGAATCTTGGATTTTTTCAAATGATGCTCTATTTTTTCAATTTTTTTCTTTTTCTCTCTTGATGTGTATATCTCTCTATTTGTATATCTTTGATTTGAAAATGGCTTCTCTATTTATAAATTCTACAAAAATATAGCCGTTAGAAACAAAGAAATATAGCCGTTAAAGAAAAATCTTACCATTGGAGCTGAGTTGGCATTCAGAAAAATCATGCCCAGATTTGTTGGAGTCGACTCCTGCTTTCGCGAGTCAGCTCGAAGACGCGATACCAAAAATAGAAATATTCAGAAAGTTAAAGGGTCGACTTATCGAAAATAAGGTGTCGACTCCTGACAGTCGGGGGTCGACTCATGAAAAGTTAGGGGTCGACTCGCGAAGTGCTCAGAAAAATACTCCTCTGGAGTCTGAGCGGAGTCGACTCACACAGTCATGGAGTCGGCTCGACAGAATCGGGGGTCGACTCTTGAAATCACAGGGGTCGACTCGTGAAAATCAGAAATCTCTGTATACTGAGTGGAGTCGACTCTGAAACTCTAGAGTCGGCTCCGGAACGTATCAAAAATCAGAGTAATTTCTGATTGACTTAAAATTCATTCCAGATTAATTTTAAATCAATTTTTTGACTTGAATACAATAAAATTGTCATTAGGAATCACTTCAAGAAATGTTCCAAAAACTCATTGATTGAAATATGAAGTTTAAAAATTTCTTTTTGAAAGCTTAAACATGGAGCTTGAAGTTACTTTCAAATTGATTAAAGTCATACTTAACATACTCATTGATTGTTCTAAATAAATTCATTGCTTATGTAAATAAACTCATTGCTTCTTTTAATATACTCATGGCTTTTGGTAATCATCAAAATCAATATGATTGGGGCAACACTTTCTCAACAATCTCCCCAACAGTTGCTGGTCATGGGGATTACAGGAAATGCACGACATACGTGCCTCTCGTGACTAGCATGAATTTCATGCCCTCCCTCTGCTTGAATCCCTCAGTTCATCCGTCTGAGGAATCTTTCACCATGTGAAGAGGGAGGAGGGATGTGTAGGTCTGCTTGTTCCCTGCTTATGTGCTTGGGCAGTGGCTAGCAGACTAGCATCCCACTTAGGGGGAAGGAGCCCTCAGCATCAGCATCCACAGGTCTTCGGCCCAGTTTGGGTCTTTTGGCCTATCCGTCCGATGGATCAACGACTCGACTGGGGTCATATGATTTCTCTAATTTCTTGGATGCTGCAGCGACACAAAAGGCCGAAGCTGCTTTTTAACTCATTTGTTTTTACTTCATGTGCTATAGTGCGCTTGTAATACCTCCTCAGAGGTTGTATTTCTCATTGATTGACGGAATAAAGAAAGTTTTGTGTTCTTTCTTCTTTTTCAAATGTTTGCAGATGTTTGCTTTTCCCTTTTGGCGTGACCATGCAGTCTTGCTCATTTTAGGCGTACCGAGTTATGCTCAGCTTGTAAACCTTCGATTGTGCTTGGGTAGCACTGCCTTTGTTAGGCATTTTCATAGCGTTCGACCCCCTTCAGAGGAGGCACTGGTCTTTGTTCAAGTCAGAGGGAGGTCTGGGCGACCTTACTGGTTCACAAGATAGGCACGACCCAATAAAAAGGGGCTAAGTAGGTCTTTTCCTAAGAAGGAAAGATTTGCACAATTCTGCTGATCGGCAGAGAGAGGGATTGCTTATTTGCATCGAAGTATGATAAGACGTATCAATTGTGCTAAAATGTCTGGGAAACTAACCGGCCTTGCCGTTACTACAGACCCGCCGGGGCCACTTGGCTTTGTCCAAGGCTTCAAGAAATTCAATTCGGCTTTGGTCGAGGGTTCTGGTAGCAAGAGATGCACTTTGGCTTTGTTCGAGGCTTTTAATAATAAGAGATGCACTTCTGCTTTGGCCGAGGCTTTTGATAATAAGAGATGCACTTCGGCTCTAGCCGAGGCTTTTGATAATAAGAGATGCACTTCTGCTTTGGCCGAGGCTTTTGATAATAAGAGATGCACTTCGGCTCTAGCCGAGGCTTTTGATTATTCCGAGATATCACTCGGTTCTGCCGAGGCTTCATAGAAGATTATATTTTACTTGGCGCTACCAAGGTTCGGAGATCGCTCTGCCCGGCCAAGGATTTATAAAAGATTATATTTTACTTGGCGCTACTAAGGTTCGGAGATCGCTTGGCCCGGCCGAGGATTTATAAAAGATTATATTTTACTTAACGCTGCCAAGGTTTGGAGATCGCTCGGCCTAGCCGAGGATTTATAAAAGATTATATTTTACTTGGCACTGCCAAGGTTCGGAGATCACTTGGCCCGACCGAGGATTTATAAAAGATTATATTTTACTTGGCGTTGCCAAGGTTCGGAGATCGCTCGGCCCGGTCGAGGATTTATAAAAGATTATATTTTACTTGGCACTGCCAAGGTTCAGAGATCGCTCGGCCCGACCGAGGATTTATAAAAGATTATATTTTACTTGGCATTGCCAAGGTTCGGAGATCGCTCGGTCTGGCCGAGGATTTATAAAAGATTATATTTTACTTAGCACTGTCAAGGTACGGAGATTGTTTGGCTCGGCTGAGGATTTATAAACCTGCTTCTCATTGCAGCTATTAAAGAGGGCAGTAAAGGTAGAAGTTTTGCGAATTTTTAAAAATTTTAATTCAATGGGCAGAGTAAATTTGAGAGGGAGAGCGTACTCTTATTGATGATACACACGAAGATTATCCGAGTTCCACGTCCAGGGAATGGATTTCCCATTTAGATCTTGGAGCTTATAGGTGCCCGGTCTAATCACTTCTGTAATTTGATAAGGACCCTCCCAATTAGGGGACAGCTTTCCTTGCTCCAGAGGTTTTGAGATAGATGCCTTCCGAAGTACCAGATGCCTGGGATGAAGAGCTTTCCCTTAACTCTGGTAGAATGATAGCGGGCGACTCTTTGTTGGTAGGCTGCCATACGGATCCGGGCTTTCTCCCTGACTTTTTCTATCAAGTCAAGATCAGTTCAGAGTTGTTCATCATTAGATTCTTCCAAGTAGCCTTCGGTGCGAGGAGATGGGAGCCCGACCTCTACGGGAATAACCGCTTCTGTGCCGAAAGCCATCTTGAAGGAAATCAGTCCCGTGGGAGTCCTCTTAGTGGTTCGGTATGCCCACAGCACATGATGGATCTCCTCTGCCCATCTGCCTCATGCTTGGTTGAGCTGAGCCTTAATTCCCTACAAGAGAGTTTGGTTAGTTACCTCGGCTTCTCCATTAGCTTGAGGATGTCCGACCGAAGTTAGGCAATGGAGAATGCCATGATCCTCTTAGAACTCTTGGAACTTGGGATTGTCAAACTGCTTTCCATTGTCAGTGTGATAGTGTGGGGAAGGCCGAAGCGTCTGATGATGGACCTCCATACGAAATCCTTAGCTCGAGCCTTAGTTATCTGGGTGACTGCTTCGGCTTTAACCCACTTAGTAAAATAATCAATTGCAATGAATAAAAACTTCCTTTGTCCCGTTGCGAGGGGGAAAGGGCCAAGAATATCCATTCCCCACTTGGCAAAAGGCCAGGGGGATGATATGGAAGTCAGGTGGGTAAAGGGGAGCCTCTGGATATTTGAGTGTCGTCGGCATGCATCACAGGCTCGGACAAGGTCATCTGCATCCTTCTGCATTGTCGGAAATAATATCCTTGGCATAGCACTTTGTGGCACAGGGCGCAGCTGCCGAGGTGGTTGCCACAAATGCCTTCATGAACCTTCCAAAGAGCATAATTGGCTTCTGATGGATGGAGGCATTTAAGCAATGGCATGGAGAAGGATCGCTTATACAGTCGATCATCGATCAGGACATAGTAAGATGACTGCATCTTTAGCTTCCTCGCTTCTCTTCTATCAGTGGGTAGCAGCCCTTCTTTGAGATACTTGTGCAGGGGGTCTATCCAGGATGGTTCGGTGTCAATTTGCATCATCTGATCAGCATCGGTGATGCTATACTTTTCCAGAATTTTCAAGTGGAAACTCCGTTCAAGGTCCATTGAGTCCGTTGTCGTCAGACGAGATAGAAGGTCGGCGCGCGCATTTTCAGCCCTTGGGACCTGGATGATCTTAAATTCATTGAAACAAGAAGATAGATCATGCACCTTCTGAAGATAATGAATCATGTTCGGTTCTCGAGCTTTGCATTCGCCTCATACTTGGCCCGCCACTAATTGAGAGTCAGTGTAGGCATTCAGTTTTTCAACTTTGAGCTCACGGGCGATGCGGAGTCCGGCGAGTAGGGCCTCATATTCTGCTTCATTATTTGAGGCTGGGAAGAAGAAGCGGATGCCATATTCAAAAGTAGCACCCTCCAGGCTGGTGAGAACCAGACCGGCACCAGAACCGCTTGCGCTGGAGGATCCGTCAGCGTGAAGTAACCACGGAGCATAGGGCTTTGGTTGCTCAGGGGTGCCCAGAGTAGAGCCATCTTCAGGCATAGTGCATTCGAGGAGGAAATCCGCCAGGACCTGGGCTTTGATGGCCGGACGAGGCTGGTACTGAATGTCATGCTTGCTTAGTTCGACAGCCCACTTGGTCATTCTCCCTGATGCTTCCGAATGATGGATGATTGCCTTGATGGGTTGGTCAGTTAGGACGGTGATGGTGTGCGCTTGGAAGTACGGTCGTAGCTTCCAGACCGATGTTGCTAAGGCCAGAACCATCTTCTCCACTCGAGTATACCTCATCTCAACATCTTTGAGAAATTGCTAACATAATAAATAGGCTTTTGAATTCTGCCCTCTTCTCTGATTAGCACCGAGCCAACAGCATTCTTAGAGACCACGAGGTACAGGCTCAGTGTTTCACGTGGCTTTGGGCTACTGAGGAGAGGAGGTGAGCCGAGGTATTTCTTGAGGTCTTCAAAGGATTTTTGGCAATCTAAGGTCCATTGGAAGTTTTTGGCTGACCGAAGAGCTTTGAAGAAGGGAAGGCACTTTTCGACTGATCGAGCAATGAAGCGACTAAGGGCCGCTATCCTACCGGTGAGGCGTTGCTCATCCTTGATCAATCCAGGAGGGGCCATCTGCTGCAAGGCCTAGATCTTTTGGGGATTTTCTTCGATGCCCCGCTGAGAGACCATGAAGCCGAAGAATTTCCAGAGTTGACCCCGAAAGCACATTTGGTAGGGTTGATCTTCATTTGATACTTCCGAAGCGTCTTAAAGCTTTTCACAAGGTCCTCAATATGTTGGGATGCTTCCTTGCTCTTCACCAGCATATCATCAACATAAACCTCCATGTTCCGACTGATTTGCTCTTTGAAATTTTTATTGACCAGCCTTTGGTAGGTGGCACCTGCATTTTTCAAACCAAAAGGCATAACTCGGTAGCAATAGATACCTCGATCAGTGGTGAAGGTAGTCTTTTCCTTATCTTCGGGTGCCATCCGGATCTGGTTATAGCCTGAATAGATATCCATAAAGGTCAACATCTGGTGGCCTGACGTCGAGTCCATAAGTTGGTCGATTCGGGGAAGAGGAAAGCTGTCATTCGGGCAGGCTTTGTTGAGATCGGTGAAGTCAATGTAGATCCTTCATTTGCCATTTGACTTTTTTACCATAACCATATTTTCTAGCCAATCGGGATAATTGACTTCTCGGATGAAGTTGGCTTTGATAAGCTTATCCACCTCCTCCTCAATGGCTTTCTGGCATTCGGGGGCGAAGCTTCTTTTCTTTTGCTTGATTGGCCGAACCATCTCATCCATGCTGAGGCGGTGAACCAGGACATCTAGACTGATTCCAGGCATGTCTGACGCAGACCAGGCAAAGACATTGGCATTTCTTCAAAGGAATTTGATTAACTCCTTCCGAGGCTTTTCTTCCAGCTATGATCCAATCTTTACGGTCCGGTCGGGCCGAGCTTCGCTGAGTGGTATCTCCTCCAATTCCTTGGCTGGTTCTCCTCATTGCTCGGCAAAATCCTCTTGGGCATCCAATCCATCCATCTCGGGTCTTCTGGACTAAAGGTTGGCGACAAAGCAATGCCGAGCTATAATATGACTTCCCCGAATAATCCCCACTCCCCATTCGGTGGGGAACTTCATGGCGAGGTGGGGAATGGAAACGATGGCCTTGAGAGACATCTGTCTCGGCCTACCAAGAATGGCATTGTAAGGAGACCGAAGTTTGATTACAAGGAAGTCCAAAAGCTCAGTAGCCACACGAGGCCAGGTGCCGACTCGAACTATCAGAATGATGACCCCTTCAGGGATTATGGAGTCACCTATGAAGCCCACCAGTGTGGACTCTACGGTTCGAAGACTTTCTACCCAGAATTTCAACCTCACAAAGGCATCAAAGTACAAAACATTAATGAAGCTTCCGCTATTAATAAGAACCCGGCTTACATCATAATTGTTTAGATTTAGAGATACAACCAGAGCGTCATCATGGGGGTACTGCATCACCCAAAGGTCTTCATAAGAAAAAGTGAGTTCATCGACTCGAGCTTTCTTTGATGGGCCTTCATCATCGCCTGGCCATGAGGACAGGGAATCGGCCACAGCTATCACATTAACATAGCCGATAATTGGAGGGTTCGGCGGTGGGAGTTGGCGAGGTTCAGGCCGGTGATTCGCCTCATTGTTTGGCTTAGGAGGCCCTCTTAACTGGTCCAGTCTGCCTCGTTGGATCAATCGCTCAATCTCATTCTTGAGCTACCAACAGTCCTCGGTGTCATGCCCATGATTCCGATGAAAGCAACAGTACTTGGCAGGATCTCTCTGAGCTCCGTTGCCTCGAAGAGGAGGAGGTCGAGGGATCTGACACTTGATCTCCATCAGAATCTGCACCCTTGATGCGGTGAGGGGAGTGTAACGATCGAACCTTCGAGCTGGGCTTCGAGTTTGGTCTCACGACAGAGGCGAAGGAGCTTTCTGGCAGCGAGGCGGGCTAATGTGGTGGTAGGCTTGCTGTTTGCCTAGGCCCTTCGCCTCCTTCTTCTTCAGTTGTTCAGCTCGAGCTGACCTCCTCGATTCCTCAACCCTGGCGTATTTATCCGCTAGGGACATCATGTACGAAAGGCTCTTCAGGTAATTAACCTCTAGAGCCAGGTAGAAGTCTCCCTCCTTCGATACCTCCCGGTCAGGGCAAACATGGCCACCTCGGGGTTGAGATAGTCGACTTCTAAGAGGGCCGTGTTGAAACGGCCAAGGTAGCTCTTTAGCGATTCCCCCTCTCTCTGCTTAACTTCAGAGAGGGAATCAGATCTCCATCGATGGAGATGGCTACTGACGAACTAGCTAATGAGCAAGCTACTCAGTTCGTCAAAAGAATCAATGGAACCTGGCCTCAAGCCATTGAACCAGGTTCGAGTGGATCACCTTAGAGTTGAGGGGAAGGCTTGACAGAGGATCGCATCCGATGCTCCATGAAACATCATGATGGATCTGAAACTGCTTAGATGGTTATCGGGATCAGTGGATCCATGGTATGGCTCGATGGTGGGGAGCTTAACATGAGGGGGAATCATTTCCCTCAAGATCCTTTCGGAGAAGGGGATGCCCTGCCTCTCCTTTGGCTAGGACGAAGGGGCTTGTCTGACAGCATCTAACTCCTGATGCCATTCCTGACACATCTCCTGCATATGCTGCCTGATCCCTTCATCCAGAGTGGTAGAAGGAATCGAGCGATAAGAAGACGACAGTGATGTTGAATCCTGAGAGGATACCGGGGAGGGAGAGCGAATCCGCTTGGATCTGAGTGGGCTCTTCCCTCCAGCTCATTGCAGTGCCGGTCTCACCTTTGCAGGCCAGCGACTGCGATCCGCCGCCCCAGGTGGATCAGAAGAAGAGATTGCAGGTGGAGCAGGGGCAGCAGCCTCCTCTCAAGGCTGAGAGGCAGGAACGACATGGCCAGGGATTGCCTGGAATCCCTGGATCATCTGGGTCAATGCTTGAACCTACTGGACCAGAGTGGCGAACTGGTCCAGGGTTACCACTGTTGCCGGTGGGGAAGGAGTTTTAGCTGGTGGTGGTAGCGGAGTGATACATCACTAATTGGATCAGGCCTTTGAGATGTGGCTTAATCTTGAGCCTCAGAGGTGGCTCTCTTTTGATTGACCATTAGAGGATGCTTCTTCTGGTTTTTTAGTCTTATCTCCTAGATTACAAGTTTATGGGACTTAAGGCCCTTCCTCTAGCGCCAATCTGTTGTCGCAGAAATCTGTTCTCCGACTCGGGTGCGCCTCTAGCTCCGAGTCTGAACTCCGATCTCGACGTCCAGGGTGGAACCTGCAAGATAGTCCACGCTCGCAAAGGATTTCCTTGGGGTTGTCCTCTGCAGAGGACCCTCCGATGCCCAAGTCAGTAGAGATTCACAGTAGGCAGATGTGAGGAGAAGACTTTTCATAGAAGAATCTTCCTCCAAGCTCTCGATCGGAGCTCTAATGGAGTGATCGATTCCATAAAGCCAAGTGAATGTGTAGAAGTTTTTGTAAGGTGATTCATGCGTACCTGAGAGGTTGAAGTGCTGTGGCATTTATAGAGGATCACCTTATTCCCTGGGCGCGTCGTGGGGACCAAAAGTTGTTATGATTTGAAATGGATTCGAATCGAGTTTGTTACGAGATCAGTAGGATATGTATCTTGTCAGTTAGAGGATCGATGGCTAGGAGAGCTGGCTGATGCCTTAGGATTCCACGATTATGTAGGCTCTAGGCCACTCCTGGGTATGATTCTTTATTTGGAATCTTATTCTGTTTCAGCGAATAGGGACTCTCCCGTGCCGGATCCTGCAGAGGCATTTTGAGTGCCTCGGTTTGGCCAAGGCAGAGGACAATTTGGTTTTCCGAGGCATAAAGGCAGCTCGAGTTACCAAGATATAATCATGGCTCGTGATGCCAAGGTATGGATACCTCAAGCTACCGAGATATAACCATGGCTCATATCGCCGAGGCATGGATACCTCGGCTTACCGAGAACTAAGAATGGCTTGTATCGTCGAAGCATGGATACCTTGGCTTACTGAGAAATAAGAATGGCTCATATCGCTGAGGTATGGATACCTCGGCTTACCGAGAAATGAAAATTGCTCGTATCGTCGAGGTATGGATACCTCGGCTTACCGAGAAATGGGAATGGCTCGTATTATTGGGGGCGATCCGACCTTGCTAAAGGCGATTGATCCTCGCTACTTGGTGGCTATGTCAGCTGGCTAGCAAGATGTTGGGATTGGACCTAACCTAATTGTTGATGTGAACAGGCCTTAATGTAATGACAATTTTACCCCTCATCACAAGTATTTTTCATGAAGTTAAAATTATTTATGGATATTTGGAATAAGCTAGCTGACCCCATGCCAACTAATAAGAAAAAATTGAACTTTACGGACTATTTATAGTGTGTTTTCCTAGATTAGTCGACTAGTTAGCCGACTAACTTAGTGGAAATGGGTTCAGAGAATATTTTTAGCAAGTTTCCTTCCATTAGTTGACTAGTTAGCCAACTAACTCAGTAAAAATGAGTTCAGAAATCATTTTCAGCAAGTTTCCTTTTATTAGTCGACTAGTTAGCCACTAACACAATGAAAAAAGTTGATTTTCAGAACTTTTCGCTAACACACCATTAGCTGACTGGTTAGCCAGCTAAGGTGGAGAATTCAATAGATTTTACTAGATTAGCCAGCTAGGTAGCCAACTAACCCAATGTATGGCACAACAACGGCTAGTTTTTGATGCGTTCAAGCTTTGAATCTCACTCTAACCACCCCTAGCGGTCCACAATAACTAGTTAACATTCTAATCCTATAGAAGACTATAGATACAAATTCAAATGATGAATTTAAGTGAGGAAAACAAATGATGAAAGAGCTTTTTAAGAGTGATTCAAGAGAGAGTTCAGAAAAGTTTTCAGCCTTCAAGCCAAAGCTTTCAAAAGCCATCAAAGCTCATTTAAGGCTCTACCAAACTTCAAGAAAAGTCCTCAAGTGCTCAAAGCTACAATATTCAAAAAGAAAAAGCTCATTTAAGGAGGAGACCTACCAAAATCTGTAAAGTGCCATTATTTCTTTATTTGCTCATATAAAAGTTGTATTATTCTAAAATTTATATCATTGTTGTTTTGATTGAGTTTCAACTTGATTAAAACTTGTGTTGGGTGTGCCAAACCTGAAATTGGGGATTTATAAGGCTTCCTTGTGCTTGGTAAATAAGAAGCTAGCTTGGACAGCTAGGGTTGTAATCGTTTGGATAACGATTAGTGAAAAAAAAAAAAAAATTTGAAGAGGTCCTTGGGGAGTGGACATAGGTGCAAGGAAAACCGAACCACTATAAACCTTTGTATTTGTGTGTGATTATTTACTTGTGCTTGATTGGCTTATACTTCAACTCACATCACTCCACACTGACAATTTCAGTTTTTCAAAATAGCACATATTTGCTAAAATTATTTAAGAACCCAATTCATTCCCCTTTTGGGTTGCATAGAGTGATACTCTTGCCCTTATTTATCCTAGCTGGCAAAGAGTTAAAAATCAATGACAATCCAAATTGGTTCTTTGATGGTTGAAGGATAGTTCACCAATAGACTCCCTCTTTTCAATGGCACAAACTACACATATTGAAAAGCTAGAATGAGAATCTTTATTCAAGCACTTGACTACAATTTATGGAGTATCATAGTGACTAGCCCTTACACACCCACTCTTAAAACTAATGATTTCGATGTTCCCAAACCGAAAGCGGATTGAGATGATCATGACAAGAAAATGGCATAGCTCAATGCTAAAGCCATGAATGTTTTATATTTCTCTCTTGATGTTAGTAAATTTAATGATATCTCTACTTGTGTTTCCGCTAAAGAAATATGGGATAAGCTAGAAGTAACTTATGAAGAAACTAATCAAGTTAAAGAGTCAAAAATTAATATGTTAGTTCACAAATATGAACTGTTCAAAATGGAAACAAATGAATCTATCACTGATATGTTCACTCATTTCACTGATATTGTAAATGGACTCAAAAGTCTTGGTAAATTATATATTAACAGTGAACTTGGGAAGCCAAAGTTACAATAATTTAAGAAGCCAAAGATCTCAACATTCTTCCAGCTAGAGGAGCAGATCGGTTCTCGCATGACACATGAACTCTAACTGAAGCAACACATTGATGATGAGGAAACAAAGAAAAAAAGGACCATGGCTGATCAAAAGGAAGAAGATGATGAGATTTCATATAAGAGTGAGGAGGATGATGAGTTTGCTCTTATCACTAAAAAATTTAAAAGATTTATGAGAAGAAAGAAGCAAGAAATGAAAAGGAGGCCCATGATGAGAGAAGAATCCAACAAGGATAAAGAGTAAGAACAACTTCTCATATGTTATGAATGTAAAAAGCTGAAACATTTCAAATATGATTATCCTCAATTGAAGAAGGGTCCCAAGAAAACCCAAGAAAGCCAAATGAAGCGATGGTGAGAACTTAAGTTTAAATGAAAAGAAGCATAAAACAATAAACTTATGTCTTATGGCACTTGAAGAAGAAGAGGTAAGTCCTAACCCTCCTAATGAATTCTCATTTGATGAGTTACAAGATGCTTTTTATGACTTACTTACTGAATTTAAAAAGTTAGGCACCAAGAACAAAGATTTGAAAACTCAAGTTCAAAATTTGATTTTAAAAAAAGAAAATCTTTCAAATGAAAAATCTGTTTTAACTCAAGAAAATCAGAGTTCAAAAAATAAAGTTGACAAACTTAAACCTATTATTGACAAATTTACTCTAAGTTCTACAAAATTACAAATAATTCTTGATAGTCAAAGAGCCATTTTCAACAAAGCTAGTTTAGGCTACAACCCCTTGAAGAAACAAAAATATTTAAAAAACATTTTTGTTCCCTCAAATAATCTACAAAAAGTGACATGTTTTAAATATGGTAAAGTAAGACATAAAGCTTATACATACTATTATTATACTAGAAATAATCTTAAAAAAATATGGGTTCCAAAAGGAACCATCACTAATCCCAAAGGACCCAAGAAAGCTTGGGTACCTAAATGCATGACTTAACTTGTGCTTGCAGATGTGTTGTGTAACCCGAGGAGCAAAAAAAATGATATTTGGATAGCAGGTGTTCAAGATATATGATGGGTGATGAATCTCAATTCATCACTTTGGAAGCTAAAAATGAAGGGATGGTCACCTTTGGAGACAGGCCAAAGAAAAATCATTGGCATTAGTAAAATTGATATCACTCCCTCTATTTTTATTAAAAATATACTTTTTGTTGATGGTCTTAAACATAATTTATTAAGTATTAGTCAATTATGTAATAAAGGTTTTAAAATTATCTTTGAATCATCCTTTTGTATGGTCACAAATCCTACTGATGATTGCATAAAATTGATTGGTCATAGGCATAGTAATGTTTATATTATAAATTTGAATGATTTATATATGGAATGTCTAGTTGCCATGAATGCTAAATTTGATGAAACTAGTTGGTTATGGCATCGTAGGCTTGCTTATGTAGCATGGATTTACTTTCAAAATTAATCAAAAAAGATTTAGTCAAAGGTTTACTTAAGCTAAATTTATCAAAGGATAAGATTTGTGATGCATGACAGTTTAGAAAACAAACTAGAGTCTCTTTCAAATCTAAAAATATAGTTTCAACTTCTAAACCTTTGGAACTTTTACAAATGGATTTGTTGGGACCGACTAAAACTATAAGTCTAGGCAATAAACATTATGGTTTTATAATTATTGATGATTTATCTTGTTTTACTTGAGCTTTGTTTTTAGTTAATAAAGATGAAGCATTTTTATCTTTTCTGAAACTTTTTAGAAAAATAACAAATGAAAAAGGTTTTCAAATTTTATCAATTCATAGTGACCATGGAAAGGAATTTAAAAATCAAAATTTTGAATCCTTTTGTAATGAGCAAGAAATTGATTATAATTTTTTTACACCTAAAATACCTCAACAAAATGGTGTAGTAGAAAGAAAGAATAAAACATTTAAAGAAATGGCACGAACTATGTTGTGTGAAAATAATCTTTTAAAATATTTTTAGGCTGAAGCAATTAATACAGTATGTTATGTTTTAAGTCGTACTTTGATTATACTTATTTTGAAAATGACCCCCTATGAACTTTGGAAAGAAAGAAAACCAAACATTGGATATTTTTATATTTTTGGTTCCTAATATTTTATACTAAATAAAGATAAATTTAATCTTGATAAATTTGATGCTAAATCTGATTAAAAAATTTCTTGGTTATTTGTATTCTAGTAGAGCAAATAGAGTTTTTAATAAGAAAACTTTGGTGGTAGAAGATTCAATCCATGTTTTATTTGATGAAGCTAATGATTTTCCATCAACAAAGAAAGAGGTAATTAATGATGCAGGCAAACTTGAAGATGGGGTAAAGGAGCTAACACTAAAAGAGAAGGAAAGTGCAGATGATCAAGTCAACCAAGATGATGGTCATGAATTATTTCAACAAGTTGAACCTCAAGGTAATTATGAATTGGAGAAAGAATAGAGGTATGCTCATAATCACCCCAAAGAACTGATAATTGGTAGTTCATCTCAATGGGTAAGAACTAGATCATTTTATAGAGATACATGCAATCATTTAGCTTTTGTATCTCAAATTGAACCTAAATGCTATGATGATGCAAAAGATATTGATTGGATTAATGCTATGCATGAGGAAATAAATCAATTTGAAATAAATAATTTATGGATTCTAGTTAGACTACCGCATAATTGAAACAAAATGGGTACATAGAAATAAACTAGATGAGCATTATAATATCGTTAGAAATAAGGCAAGATTAGTGGCTAAGGGTTACAATCAAGAAGAAAGCATTGATTTTGATGAAACCTTTGCCCCTGTAGCTAGATTAAAAGCTATTAGACTTCTACTTACATATGCATGCTTTATGAATTTTAAATTATTTCAAATGGATGTTAAAAGTATATTTTTAATGGTTATATTGCTGAAGAAGTATATGTAGAACAACCATCCGATTTTGAAAATCATGATTATCCAAACCATGTTTTCAAATTAAATAAAGCTTTATATGATTTGAAACAAGCACTCCGGGCATGGTATGAAAGATTGAGTAAGTTCTTGATTGGTAATAATTTTGTTAGAGAAAATGTTGATACAACATTGTTCATAAAAAAAAATGTTATGTTAATTGTACAGATCTATGTGGATGACATTATCTTTGAAGCCACTAATGAATCTCTTTGTCAAGACTTTGCTAAGCTCATATAGGGGAAGTTCAAGATGAGCATGATGGAAGAACTTAACTATTTTTTTGGGCTTCAAACAAAGCAATCAGAAGATGGAATCTTAATTAGCCAAGGCAAGTACATTAGGGAGATTTTGAAGAAATTTGGCATGAAAATTTTCAAATATGCTAGTACCCCTATGAGCTCATCTTACAAACTTGATTTAAATGATAGTAGTAAAAGTGTTGATTTAAAGCTTTATAGAGGTATGATAGGTTCCTTATTGTATTTAACTACAAATAGACCAGGTATTTTGTTTAGTGTATGCATGTGTGCCAGATTTCAAGCTAATCCTAAGAAAACACATTTAAATGTTGTGAAAAGAATATTAAGATATTTAAATGAAACTAAAAATCTTAGTCTTTGGTATGCTAAATAATCATCTATTAATTTGATTAGTTATTCAAACTCTGATTTTGCTGGTTGTAAAATTGATAGAAAATCAACTAGTGGAACCTATCAATTTCTAGGAGTTAACTTAATATCATGGTTTAGTAAGAAACAAACTTCAATGATACTGCTACAGCTAAGGCTGAATACATTACAGCTGAGTATTGATCCTGTCTCAGGTTCCTCAATGGTAAAAGGAATAAAAATTCATTTAGATCGGGCAACCTTGGGAAATATATTGAGAGTGCCTATAGATGTTGTACTTATGGACTTCCCAAAACAAGAGCCCATAGAATTGAGACAATGCTTGATGTGAAAGATGTTAAATAATGGAGTAGACCGTGTGGAAGCAAGCTTCTTAAATGTTGAAATGAGGCTACTCCATCACATGATTTCTAGGATTTTTGTTTCCTGCACTGGTAGCTTCCATTTAGTCATAGAGAGGTATTTAAGTATAATGTACCATATAGTCACTAAAACCCCTCTAGATTTTCCTGAATTAATGCTAATTGTGATGAAGGAAGCAGCTAATAGACCCAACGTAGCCCTGCCCTATGGTATGCTACTCACCTATGTGTTTAGATATTTTGATATTAGGCTCAGGGGTGAGGATACCACTAAACTCCATCATGCGGATTACTGCAATGAACATTCCCTCTGCCATATGGGTTTTTCTAAGGATAATGGTCAGTGGACGAGGGCAAAGAAAGGCCAGAGGCAGATGCACCAGTTGAGGGGGAGGGACCATCATCATCACCTTTAGGAGTACCTGAGTTTGATTTTGATTTTGGTGAGATCCTTGACTTTCCACCCAGTATGCCAGCCGAAGATGAGCAGCATCACCCACTAAGAGGTCTGACCAGAGGACATCAGTTGAGCTTAGTCAAGAGCAGTTACAGTTTCTTGCTAAGAAGGTAGCCTCTGTACTATCCAACCAAAGTTCCAGGGAGAGTGGATCATCTTCAGGAGACTTCACGATGATCCTCCACATTTTTACAGTATATGAGATACTTTCCCAAGTGGTGTCATTAGGAGTGAGTTGAGGACTCGTTGGATATTTTTAAGGGTAGGATAATGCAGGAGGAAATGAGAAGGCATAAGGAAAGATTTAGCCACCATTCTGAGGAACTTGCCTGGATATCAGAGGAGATGAGACAAATGCGAGCTCAGATCATATCCAATGGTGGAAGGTCTGAGAGACAGAGAGTTCTATTGGTTTACTTCAGCATCAGATCTCTAGGCTCAATGATGCTGTAGATTTTTAGCTACCACCTCAGCCTTATCAGTCTCCTCCCCAACCTTTCCAACCATATAGTTACTCTTATCCTCACCTTTGTATCAGGCCACCTCATGCTTCTTACAGGCCACCGACATAAGGTGTGGAGCTGGATCTTCCTTCCATCCTTCTGTTGTATCTTCCTCTGATGAGGCATATGTTATTATTTTTGTATTTTGTAAACTACTTATGTGTGTAATGTAATGGACTCAATGCAATGGTGATATACATTTTGTTATAATATCTTATTGTATGTCACCTATGTAAGAAACTCTATGTTAACTTATGAAATGTGTATTTACAATGCCGTGATTTCTATTGAATGTCTATGTGTTTTCTATATTTACATTAAGCTTTAGCATTATCCATTTATAAATATTTGGATTATATGGTATCTATTCTCATCATTACTTGCATGAAACTTTTATTGCATAAAGGCTAATTTTGAAATATTAAGGGGAAGATGTACTGCAATGAAGTGCATATACGTCATCTTCTTTTTGATTGATGATAAAAAGAGGGAGAAGAATGTAAGCATACATGAGTAAATTAAAATTAAACATGTCTTTTTGAGAAGAATGTAAGCATTGAATCTCAACATGTTTTAAACTAGTTGTTCTATTAAGGGAGAGAAAAAAGGTTTCAAAAACCCTTTGGTTTCAAAATCTTCACTTGAATTCAAAAATTTTAATGCCAAAATCAGAGTTTCGGCACGTAGTGCAAAATTTCAGCATAAAATGATAAATTCTGGCATGCATGTGTTTGAAAGATGAAACTCTGAATTTCTTAAACTTTCTAGCCTAAAATTTTTAGTCTTTTAACACAAAAATTATTTTCAGCATGAAAATGCAGAGTTTCGGCACAAAAATTCAACCTTTTGATATAAAATTCAGCTTTTTGGCATGAAACCTTCATCAAATCACCTTGAAAATCTGAATTTTCTAAATTTTAATGTAAAAGATGTCTTGCTAGACATAAACTAAGTGTTTCAATACAAAATTCAGCTTTTTGGCACAAGAACTTTGATTTTGATTTTAATACAAAACTTTCATTATTTCAACTCAAAATCTGAATTCTTTTGAATTTTATTAAATTTTTCATGTGAAATTTGCATATATTGATAAAAACCATGAGCTCTAATACTAACTTCTGTATTTTAATGTAAGTCCTTACTTTTGGCACATAGCTCATAATTCCGGCACGAAGTTGTGTTCAAGGCAAAATTTTAAGTTTTCAAATCACCATAAGAACAAACTGTCTCAATCTCTTAAAGATCGAAATTGTTATACTTAGTCAATGTTGAAATTGCTAGTTTACTTTAATACTTAATGGTTTTGTCATCATAAAAAAGAAGGAGATTATTGACCCTACATTGATTTTGCTGATTATAAAATAATTAAGTTACTAATGAGTTTGGTGTAGAGCTATAATGCAATGCAGAGATACATTAGTCACCAAGATGAAGAAAATGGAATCCAAGTTATTAACAAGGACTTTTGGTTTTATAAAGGAAGTTTTAAGCCTCGAACAATTGAGAGTTAGATGTTTGGACGTGAATTCTATGAAAAAAGAATTAAGAAGTAAGGGTTAATTTACTTGGAATCATAAAAGAAAGTGTTTTCATGAAGTTGAAATTATTTTTGGACATTTGGAACAAGTTTGTTGACTCCCATGTCAGCTAACAAGAAAAATTTGAATTTCACGGACTATTTATAGTGAGTTTTCCTTGATTAGTCGACTAGTTAGCTGACTAACTTAGTTGAAATAGGTTCAGAGAATATTTTCAGCAAGTTTCCTTCCTAATGTTGACTAGTTAGCTGACTAGCTTAATGAAAATGAGTTCAAAAATCATTTTCAGCAAGTTTTTTTTTTATTAGTCAACTAGTTAACCGACTAACACGTGAAAAAAGTTGACTTTCAGAACTTTTTCCTATGATAGTCGGCTAGGTAGCCGACTAACACACCATTAACTGACTAGTTAGCCAACTAATGGTGAAGAATCCAAGAGATTTTACTGGATTAGCCAGCTAGCTAGTCGACTAATGTAGTGAATGGCACAATAATGGCTAGTTTTCTAACGCGTTCAAGCTTTGAATCTCTCACTCTAAACACCCCCAATGGTCCACAATGGCTAGTTAACATTCTAATCCTGCAGAAAACTATAAGTACAAGTTCAAATGATGAATTTAAGTATGACAAAAGAGTAGTTAAAGAGCTTTTAAGAGTGATTCAAGAGAAAGTTTAGAAAAGTTTTAAGCCTTCAAGCAAAAGCTTTCAAAGTAATCAAAGCTCATTTAAGGCTTCACCAAACTTCAAGAGAAGCTTCCTCAAGTACTCAAAGCCATAATATTCAAGGAAGAGAAGCTCATTTAAGGAAGAGACCTACCAAAATATGTAAAGTACCATTATTTCTTTATTTGCTTATATAAGAGCTATATCATTCTGAAAGTTGTATCATTGTTGTTTTGATTGAGTTTCAACTTGGTTGAAACTTATGTTGGGTGTGTCAAACCTGGAATTGATGATTTGTAAGGTTTCTTATGCTTGGTAAACAAGAAACTAACTTGGACGGATAGGGTTGTAATCGTTTGAATAACGATTAGTGAAAAAATTCCCAAGAGGTTCTTGGGAAGTGGACGTAGGTCCAAGGATTAGCATCAAACCATTATAAACTTTTGTATTTGTGTGTGATTATTTATTTGTACTTGATTAGCTTATACTCAACTCACATCACTCCACACTTGACAATTTTAGTTTTTCAAAATAGCACATAGTTGCTATAATTTTTTAAGAACCCAATTTACCCTCCTCTTGGGTTTCATAGCTGGGCAATAGTAACTATTTTGAAAACTAAAACAACTTTATATATATATATATATATATATATATATATATATATATATACATATCATATATATATATATAATATAATTTGTAATTCAGGCATGGGAGGTCTAAATTTCAAATCCCTCTTAATACAAGATGAAATCAAAATCAAATTTTAAATCCTTTTAAATAAATCTCTCAAATTAAAATTAATGTTTTGACTTCGATACATGAGGATTATCCATGCAAACCAAATGGATCTTTAAGTATCTTTTGCTATAAAATATAAAAAGGCAATAGTAGCTATCAAATATATTTCTATCATTAGAATTATGAAAAATAAAAAGCAATGATGACTACCAAGTATTCTATTATCAAAAATGTTAAAAAAAATAGAAAAAAAATTATTTTTAAAAAGAAAATAATAGTGATGCCAAACAAAGCCTAAGAGGTGAGGATAATTTATAGTAATTACTTTTTATAAAATATTATTACATCCTAAGCTTCTTAATTATGATTATTTATATTAAATGATAGTAATTATTCAAAAATAATTAAAAAGAAGAAATTCTTATCCCTCAGCAAGCATTCAGAAAAGGCTAATGGATGAAAAATCTAAGATTGACTATCATTATATCTATGTATATATTCAAAAAATTAGGAAATGGGTCACAGCCATATCCTACTCCAAAGATGCTACGAGGTTTACTTTTTTAGTAAAATTTTATACTAATTTTTAAGCTTCCAGAGGTGGTCCTCCTTTGGGCTGAGTCAAAAAAAAGTGCACCGCCCTACAAATTCCATTTTAGGAAAACACTTTGTACACCGCCCCCGGTGCAGCAAGGCCTACGTGGGCTGCACCACGTCTTCTGATTGGTCCACGTAGCTCCTACGTGGATGACCTACCGGGCGGTATAGCTTCGCTGTGATGTTACGTTCTGAACGTGACGGCCATTAAAAGTATTTCGCTTTTTTTTAAAATTAGCACACGGACGAAAATGCCCTTTCCCTCCATACTAGCTCCATTTTACGTTGGATTTCATCTGTGCTAGAAGAACTCTCCTTCTTCCTCGGTCGAACGAAAATATTTTAGCTTCGAGGCTGGAAAACCCGTGCTACTGGAGTCTGTGTACAAAAACTTCTAGAGAAATGTCATCCGCAGCACAAAGTAAAAAGTCTTTCTTCCTACTTCTTTGTAAAGCTCCTTTATTACACCAACAGTTTTTTTCTGGTTAGAGTTAGTTAATGCGTGACCAAACCGTTTAATGCGCGATAACTTCCTTAGAACAAAATAGTTATGACATTCTGAGAGTCATAACTATTTTTAAGCACGAATGTCATACTCTTTTAACTAGTATGTTATACCTCATGAAACCCCTGAAACACTGTAGTTACATGCCTAGGACACCCGTGTTCCAAACGAAAGCTGGAGAAAAGCCTCGCGACATCGTAGTTACAACGCTACGACACCCATGCTTATAACCTTTGCGATCTTCGTATGTTGCTTTCCGGGGTGTCGTAGTTTGATCTATGGGGTGTCTTTAAATGCTATAAAGGGTGTGTCGTGCTGATAAACGTAGCTGGAGAGCAGGCCCGCACACCCCCGTATGGAGAACAATCCCCGTGACACCCCTCTTTAACAGTCACGTCATCGGTGTCGTCGCCTAAAAGCTAGGGTGTCGTAAGATGAGAACTGGGGTATCGTTAACAGCCTGAGTCGTGCTGTCGTCGTTCGTGACACCCCAGTTGAAAATTGACGACACCCTAGCTCTCATCTGACGACACCCGTGCTTAGAACTGACCATGGTGAGAAGGCCCGCGACAACCAAGTTACTAAAATTTAATTTTATTTATCAAAAAAAAAAAAAAAAAGTACATTAGCCCTTACTGGGGCTTGTCTCCTTCGGTCGCTACGTCGGCGGCGATCTGGCACTGGAGGGATGCTACTTGCCGCTCCAGGTGGCTGATGGTCCGACGCAGGACGTCTATCTCTTTTGTGGAAATGGCCAGGTATTGCTCGGCCGCCTTGCTGAGTCACTCGTTGATTGCGAGCGACTCAGCATAAACCTCTGCATCGATGGTGACGGTTGTGCGGCGTCCATGGTTGCCAGTAGATCTCCCCTCGCCTCTGGAAGCCATCTCAGAGGTCAGTTCAAGCTGGAAAGGTGATTAACAATGGCATTCCTCATCCATATTTAAGGTACTCCTGGCGGGTGTTTTGATTGCCATGCGCCACCATCTCAGTGGGCGGTTCACAGGAATCGAATCGGTGCGCCACCCCGCCCCCCCCCCCCCATGTTGAGTTTCGAGGGATGGGGAACAGAACAGAGTTTCGGGAAGTCAACCGTCGTAAGTTTAACGTCGTCCCAAGAGAAAATTCATGACACCCAAGGATGATTTGGATTTCGGCCGAAACTTCTTCGCGACACCCCTGTTGAAAGCTCACGACACCCTAGCTTTAAGGCGACGACACCCGTGCTTAGAACTGATCACGGAGAGAACCCCCGCGACACCCCTTGTCGAATTCGGCCGAAACTCCTTCGTGACACCCCAGTTGAAATCTCACGACACTCTAGCTTTAAGGGGACGACACCCATGAAAAGGTGATTAACGTGGGTTCTGACCGTTAATGCACGGGTGTCGTCGCCTTAAAGCTAGGGTGTCGTGAACTGAAATCCAATTCTCCCTGGGGTGTCACGGGGATTGTCCGCACGGTCAGTTCTAAGCACGGGTGTCGTAGTATTTGGCCGAATTCGACAAGGGGTGTCGCGGGGGTTCTCTCGTAATCAGTTCTAAGCACGGTTGTCGTCGCCTTAAAGCTAGGGTGTCGTGAGCTTTTAACAGGGGTGTCGCGAAGGAGTTTCGGCCGAAATCCAATTCTTCCTGGGATGTCGTGGGGATTCTCTTCGTGGTCAGTTCTAAGCACGGGTGTCGTAGCATTGATGCTAGGGTGTCGTGAGGTTTCAAGTGGGGTGTCGCGAAGGAGTTTCGGCCGAAATCCAAATCATCCTTAGGTGTCGTGAATTTTCTCTTGGGACGACCTTAAACTTACTACGGTTGGCTTCCCGAAACACCGATTCGATTCCTGTGAACCACCCACTGAGATGGTGGCGCGTGGCAATTGAAACACCTGCTAGGAGTACCTTAAATATGGATGGGGGAATGCCATCATTAATCACCTATCCAGCTTGAACTGACCACTGAGATGGCTTCCAGAGGCGAGGGAAGATCTACTGGCAACCATGGCCGCCGCGCAACCGTCACCATCGATGCGGAGGTTTATGCTGAGTCGCTCGCAATCAACGCGCGACTCAGCAAGGCGGCCGAGGAATACCTGGCCGTTTCAACGAGAAAGATAGAGGTCCTGCATCGGGCCATCAGCCAGTTGGAGGGGCAAGCAGCGTCCTTCCAGCGCCAGATCACCGACGCAGCGACCAAAGGAGATGAGAAGCCCCAGTGAGGGATAATGTACTATTTTTCTTTTTTTTTAATTTGATAAATAAAAATAAATTTTAGTAACTTGGTTGTCGCGGGCCTTCTTGCCGTCAGTTATAAGCACGGGTGTCGTCGCCTTAAGCTAGGGTGTCGTGAGCTTTCAACAGGGGTGTCTCTAAGGAGTTTCGGCCAAAATCCAATTCTTCCTGGGATGTCGCGGGGATTCTCTCCGTGGTCAGTTCTAAGCACGGGTGTCGTCGCCTTAAAGCTAGGGTGTCGTGAGCTTTCAACATGGGTGTCTCGAAGGAGTTTCGGCCAAAATCCAATTCTCCTGGGGTGTCGCAGGGATTCTCCGCGCGGTCAGTTCTAAGCCACGGGTGTCGTAGCATTGTGCTAGGGTGTCATTAGATTTCAACTGGGGTGTCGCGAAGGAGTTGCAGCTGAATTCGACAAGGGGTGTCACGGGTATTATCACTGCAATCATTTCAAATGGCCACATGTGCATGACGGGTGAAGGTGCACGCCTCGCCTTATCACTAGTGTATCGTGAGATGATAAATGGGGTGTCGTAAGATGATAAATGGGGTGACTAACGAAGGCAGACCTGGCCGAATTCAGAGAGAGAAGCGAACGTCTACGTGAGGTTTTGGCAAGGAAAAACTCATTGGATAAACTTTTATATTTGAAGACTCCAGTAGACTCCAGTAGCAAGGTTTTTCAGCCTCGAAGCTGAAATATTTCCTGTCGACCAGACTTTCAAAGCGAGGGCGTAGGTTCGTGCTCAAACTTAGCATCCGGACTCTCAGAGCGAGGGAGGGGAAGAAAGAGTATGACATTCATGCTTACAAAATAGTTATGACTCCCAGAATGTCATAACTATTTTGTTCTAAGGTAGTTACCCGCGCATTAAACGGTTTGGTCACGCATTAACTAACTCTTACCAGAAAAAACTGTTGGTGTAATAAAGGAGCTTTAGAAAGAAGTTGGAGGAAAGACTTTTTACTTTGTGCTGTGGGTGTCGTAGCATTGGTGCTAGGGTGTCATTAGATTTCAACTGGGGTCGCGAAGGTGTTTAGGCTGAATTCGACAAGGGGTATCGCGGGTATTCTCACCGTGATCAGTTCTTAGCACGGGTGTCGTCGCCTTAAAGCTAGGGTGTCGTGAGCTTTCAACAGGGGTGTCTCGTAGGAGTTTCGGCCAAAATCCAATTCTTCCTGGGGTGTCGCGGGGATTCTTCGCGCGGTCATTTCTACGCACGGGTGTCGTAGCATTGGTGCTAGGGTGTCATTAGATTTCAACTGGGTGTCGCAAAGGTGTTTAGGCTGAATTCAACAAGGGGTGTCGCGGGTATTTTCACCGTGATCAGTTCTAAGCACGGGTGTCGTCGCCTTAAAGCAGGGTGTCGTGAGCTTTCAACAGGGGTGTCTCGTAGGAGTTTCGGCCGAAATCCAATTCTCCCTGCGGTGTCGTGGGGATTCTCCGCGCAGTCATTTCTACGCACGGGTGTCTCGTATGAGCTTTCGTTTGGAGCACGGGTTTTCCAGCCTCGAAGCTGAAATATTTTCGTTCGACCGAGGAAGAAGGAGAGTTCTTCTGGCACAGATGAAATCCAACGTAAAATGGAGCTAGTATGGAGGGAAAGGGCATTTTCATCTGTGTGCTAATTTTAAAAAAAAGCGAACTGCTTTTAATGGCCGTCACGTTCAGAACGTAACATCACAGTGAAGCCATACCGCCTGGCAGGTCATCCACGTAGGAGCCACGTGGACCAATCAGAAGATGCGGTACAGCCCACGTAGGCCTTGCTGCACCGGGGATGGTGTACAAAGTGTTTTCCTCCATTTTATTGTGCCGGCTACACTATTTTGCGTGCAGCTTTTGGGCCAAGGCGGGCAACGACACGGGAACCACGGCTTCCATGAGGTACCTCCTTTTAAAACAATCACGTCACACAAAATTGAGGTGGCAATTAAAGCTTACACTAATCTTGCGTGCATTACGTTCGCATGGATCTAATATTTTTCTGAAAAAAGAGCCACACAGTTTCATGAAACCATACTAGATTCCTTTTCATCCTCCTAAGCAAATTTTATCTCAGCCCAACACAAGATCGATGTTGCATAATAAAAATAATAATAATAATCTAAAAGTTGCATTTAATTTTTAAAAATATCTTTTATTTCTATTTTTTACTTTTGATATTTAAAAATATCATTAATTTTTATGTTTTAAGTTTTTTATCTCTATTTTTATTTTCTCCTTTATTTAAAATAAAAAATAATGAAAGCATTTTGAAGTTGTATTTTTAAAAAATTAATTTTATTTTTCATCATGAAATATATTTTTATAAATATTTTCAATTTTTAATAAAAATAACAATATAAAATAAGATAGTTTTAAAGAATCAAACATAGTCGTTTAACTTTCTATTGTATGCGCTTTAAGAATCGTGCTCTGAAGCTCTCTGGTGCTCTATTTTGTTCATGCTTTAAGATCCATGCTTTGAACATCTTCGTCCCCGATCTCAGCCGATTCTCTGTACTGTTGTCTTTGCTTCTCTCCACTCTTTCCTCCGTCTGCCCCCTCCTCTCTTATGAAGTCTGATGCGGCTGCCGACGATCAGATTCCCCGGAGGGCGCCTACGGAGTCCGGGTTTCGCTAGGTGTCTTCATCCCCATCGCCGGCCAGGGTGGCGAGATTGGAAGCTTCCTTCCCGGACGTTGTCTATGTCCCGGCAGGGGAGCTTGAAGCTGAGATGGCCAGTTGGCAGAAGAGGGCCATTATAGCTCGTTCCTTTCACAAATGGGTTCCGGCCGATGCTCTCATCAGGGAATTCAGGCGTGCTGGTATTCAAGGTGAAATCATCCCTATTAGTATGCAATTCTGCTGCCATATAATCCGATTTGAAGCTCCGGAAGCTTGTGAATTGATCCTCAATCGCCTATGGGTGGTTAATGGCCAGGTCATAGGGACTGCTGAGTGGAGGCCTGAGTTCACTCCGGCGGAGGATTTCGTCCCCTCGGCGCTGCTGTGGGTGCGCTTGTCGAACCTCTCCTTGGAGTTTTGGAAGGAGGACTTCCTCCGAGCAATTCTGGAGCCTGCTGGTGAATTTAAGTATGCCGATGCTGCTACTTTGGCGAAGAGCAGGGGTGGGTTCGCAAGGGCTTGCATCCGCATCGATCTCCGTTGCCCTCTTCGGACGGGAACTCGAATTCAAGGGCTTTATCAACCTTTCTAGCAACAGTTTACTTTTGAAAATTTAGAGGGGATTTGCCAGCTCTGTGGTTCGCTGCATCTTGAAGGCCCTTGCACTTAGTCGGCCACGGTTGCTGAGGAAGACGATGGCAGCAATTTGATCTATGGCCCGTGGTTGGTAGCAGTCAGGCAGAGGAAGGCTGCCACCAGTCTCCAGTCAATTGGGAGAAGAAAGCCTCAGCCGAGGCCTTCACCTGGTGATTCAGTACACTGCCCTATCCCTCAAGCTGAGAATCCTGCGCTACGTCCGAGGTCTACTGATTCGGCTGAGGGATGGATTGTTCCGATTAAGGTGGCTCGTCGGAAGTCTCCATTGGCTTTGAAGGAGGTTGTCCGCCCAGCTGGTACTTCTACCCCCTCTGCTATGGCTGTGTATCAGGGAATTTAGTTCAAGTGGCCGTGCCGGGTCAGAGGTCCATGCCAGTTTTAAATCCCCTAAGAAGAAGCTGCTGCTTGCTGAGAAGGCTGGGTCTCTGGGGTCCAGTCTGACTGATTCAGTGGAGTCCAAGAACCCTTTTGCCTCACTTGGATCGGGTTTGGATGGTGTAGGCCACTTGGATAACAGGGATACTTTTTTGGGTCCCCTCAAGCGGGCCAGACCGGAGATCAGTCTGGTTCCGCGGTCAATCTCTAGACCTGATAAGCGGAAGGGTAAAGGCAAGACTCTTTTGGCTAAACCAAGTGGGGTGAATATCTTTTCTTCTGACCGGCTGGCCCCCTCCCCTGGGTGTCAGGAAGGTGCTCAGATGAAGGAGAGATCCCACTCAGAAAGTGTTGAGGTTTCTACTTTGGAGGTTGTTGTAGGGGAAAATAAGGGCCCAAGCTCAGCTCCCATGTCTTTGGCACAGCCTTCCCGGTCTGCTAAGTGTGGACTTGATATGGTAGGTCTGCAGACCTGCTCGTTACAGTTAGTGGAGGGAGGCACCTTGTCTAAAGATTGTCTTCCAGACAGTGTTATGGGTGAGGCCAGGGAGGGGTCTCAGGTTCCCCTAGCCTGCAAATGAAGATACTACTTTGGAATGTGAGAGGAGCTCAAAAGCCTTCATTTCAATCCTCCTTTGCTAGATTGGTACAGTTATATAAGTTTGATATATGTGTCCTTCTAGAAACTAGGCTATCGGGTAATAGCCTGGCCAGGTTTTGGAAGCATATTGCCCGGTCTTTGTCCTCTTATGCGGTGGAGGCTGAGGGTCTATCTGGGGGAATGTTGGCCATTTGGCGTGCCTCGGTGGTTAGGATTGATGCTTTTCATCAGTGTAACCAGCAGATTGGCCTTCTTGTCTCTGAGGGTAGTTCTGACCCCTGGCTCCTTTCGGCTGTCTATGCTAGTACGATTATCGGGAGAGAAGGGTCCTCTGGGCTGAGCTTCTTTCCCTCCTTGCTCAAGGTCTTCCAACCATAATTGCTGGTGATTTCAATTATATCACTGAGGCTACTGAAAAATGGGGGGGCAGACGGGTCATTGGCTCAGCTGATATCGCTGAATTTTGATCCTTCATTGATTCTTCTAGGCTGTTGGATTTGGGGTTTTTGGGGCCCCAATTCACCTGGTGTAACAACCGTCAGGGGTCTACTCGTGTCTGGGAGAGACTGGACAGAGCTTTGGCTACGGCGCAGTGGCTGCATTTGTTCCCTGCGGTTACTGTCTCTCACCTTCCTCAGATTGCTTCCGACCATTGCCCCATTTTGATATCCACTGACGTTGATGGTCACTAGCGTAAACAGTTTAGATTCGAGCAGTTTTTAGACAGCCCACTCCGCTGCTCGTACTATTATCTCTCAGATCTGGCACCTACCTGTTAGGGGTAATGCTATTTATCGTTGTCTCGTCGTCTTATGATGGCAAGACGTAGACTATCCAGATGGAACAAAATGGAGGTGGGGGATCTGGTGAGACAAATAGAATAGGTTGAATCTGATATTAGTGTGCTGCAGACTAAGGAGGATCAGATGGGTTTCTGCTGGACGTGGATCTCTCTACTCTTCGGGAGAAGCTAGCTCGTCACCAGTCTCTTCTTCGGCAGCAGGAGGTGTTTTGGTGGCAAAGATCCAGGTTTCAGTGGATTCGTGAGGGGGACCGAAATACCATATTTTTTCATCAGGCCACCCTAAAGCGGCGTGCTACTAACATGATTCGGAGGCTTGTTGATGCTAAGGGGCACTATCAGGAGGATTTCCATGCTATCCGGGACTTGCTTCTTCATTTTTTCCAGTCTAGGTAGGCTGAGTCGACTGGTGATGGGGCCCCGGTTGTTCAGGTTCCTGATTCTAGGAAGGTTTCTTCCTCGAAAATGTTATGTTGGTGAGGCCGATTACCGCGGATGAGATTAGGTTGGCCCTTTGGGAGCTTGATTTGGATAAGGCCCCTGGTCCTAATGGGTTTCCGCCTTTTTTCTTCCGTCACTACTGGGATATTGTTGGGCAGGAAGTGGTTCAAGCTATTCTGATTGTCTTCCAGTCTAAACGCATTCCTTCGGAATGGAACCAGACACTTATTACTTTGGTGCCCAAGTGTTTGGACGCTTCTCTCCCTCAGCACTTTCGGCCCATCAGTCTTTGCACTACTCTGTATAAGGTTTGCTCGTCTTTTGGCTTGGCGCCTTCGACTGGTTATTCCTCGCCTTATTTCTGTGGAGCAGGGGGGTTTATTCGAGAGCGCTCTATTTCGGATAACGTCCTCATCGCTCAGAGTTTATGCATGATCTCTAGAGAGCTCCGGTCAGTCGGTGTCTTATGGCTATTAAGCTTGATATGGAGAGAGCCTATGATAGACTGAACTGGACCTTTTTGCACCATTCTCTTCATGAGTTTGGGTTTGATTGTCTATTTATTGAGTGGATTATGGCTTGTATTCATAGGCCTTCCTTTTCTCTGATCATCAATGGGTGCCCGACTGACTCTTCCACTCTTCCGTGGGTCTGCGGCAGGGGTATCCTTTATCCCCCTTGCTATTTATTCTGGCTGTGGATGACTTGTCTCGGGCATTATATCAGGCTCAGCAGGAGCGGCGGATAGCCCCGTTTATGGTTGGGTGTGATGGCCCCTCGGTCTCTTATCTTCTTTTCGCTGATGATTGTTTTCTCCTGGGACAGGCTTCTATTGACAATGCAGCTTCTTTACATCATATTATTCAATGCTACTACCAGGCTTCGGGACAGAGGGTTAACTTTCTAAAGTCTTCCATATGCTTCAGCCCGAAGACTTTTAGATCCACCAGGGAAGCCATTATAAACTTGTCGGGTATTTCATCCCAAACTGACAGATTTATGTATTTGGGGATCCCTATAACAGGGAGACGCCCCCGTTGTTCAGATTATTCTAAGCTTGAGAGGCGGATCCGTCAGCGCATCGAGGGGTGGCAAGTCACTGGCTTATCGATGATGGCTAGGGTCATTATTATTCGCTCGGTCCTTTCCTTTCTTCCCCTGTATCTTCTCTCCAACGCTGCCATCCCAATCACTTGTCTGAAGAGGATTGAGATATGCTTCAGAGATTTTCTATGGGCTTCTATGCAAGACGGTCATGTCACTCATCTATTATCCTAGGATAGGGTCTGTATGCCTATCCTAGATGGTAGTCTCGGGATCCAGTCTCTGATTGTCAGAAGAGAAGCCCTTCTTGCCAGGCATGCTTCGCGATTCCTTATGGAGCCGCATTCTCTTTGGAGTGCCTTGATGCGTGCGAGGTACGGTGATTGGACTTCCGGCTTACTCATTTTGCCACCTTGGGGCTGCTCCTCCTTTTGGAAGGAGGTTTGTCGGTATGGACAGACTATTCTGGATAATACCTCTTGGATGATTGGTGATGGCTCCTTGATTAATGTTATCCAGGATACTTGGATTTCTGAGTTGCCTCTCTCTCGGTAGCCCTCCTTTATTAATATTGACACCCCCTCCAGCTTAAGGGTTAAGGATTTGATTTCCTTTGATTCCCTAGCCTGGCATATCCCCTCGGTGACCCGATTTTTCGGCAAGGAGCTTTCTTGGCAGATTCTCTCGATGCCCCTGATTCCTGGGCGCTTCTCTGACGCCAGGCTTTGGCAGCGATCCTGTCTTTCTAGAGCCCCCACCAGGGACCTTATGAAGATGTTTATTCCCCAGTCATTGCATACGGAGGATGCTGCTTGGATCTGGAAGCTTCCTATCCTTTCCAGGGTTCAGTTATTTCTTTGGAAGCTCCTGTAGGACTGTCTCCCGATGTCTGCCCTTCTCTCTCGTAGGGGTCTACCTATCCAGCCGCTTTGTCCTTTATGTGGGCTGGAGGAAGAGGAGTCTGACCATGCTATCTTCATATGTTCCAAAGCTAGACAGATATGGCATTTGGTGGGTTATTCTAGCAAACTGGATGTCATGGGTTCGCCGCGCTCTTCCTTTGTGATCTTCGGAGGGGCCCTCAGGTTAAGATTGGTCTTTGGGCTGCCACGGCATATCAGATTTGGTTGTCGAGGAATCAGCTCATTTTCACGAATGACCTTATTTCTTCCCATAAGATTGTGCGGAAGATTAGATTGATGACGACAGACTATACCCGTGCTATCAATGCGGTTGGCCCTGACTACGCTGGCCTCTGTGGATCCCCTGCTGCTTCGGCAGTGATCCGGTATCTAGTCTTTATTTCCTGAGAGCCCCCCTTCAGGGTATGTCAAGATCAACTTCGATGGTAGTGTCCGTGGTAGAGCTGTGGGTTCGGCTTTTATCATCCGTGGACCTCAAGGGGATTTGCTGGCGGCAGGAGGCTTTGCTACTATTGATTCCTCTGTCCCTATGTCAGAGCTTTATGCTGCTTGGACGGGTATTTATTATGCAGCTCGGATACTTGATGCTCATATGCTTATGATTGAGGGTGACTCTATGACTGTCATTTCCTGGCTGCTGAAGGAGAATTGCACTCATTGCCCCACTATTCCGATCATTAGGGATATCTGGTATATCCTGCAGGAGGTTGATAGTGCCCAGATCCGTCATATATATCGTAAAGCCAATTCGGTGGCGGACTGGGTTGCGACTTCAGTGGACCACCATGATGGTTCGTGGTTCTGGAGACCGGGCGATCCCAGGCCTATTCTTTTGCAGCAAATTTTGTATTCGGATCTATCTGAGCTGATTCGCACGAGACTTGTGTGATCGTTCGCTTATAAAAAAAAAATCATACATATAATTTCTTTTCGCTCTTGTACTTTCTTAAGTTGAGCGTGGGGTAGAGAATTTCTTGCCAACATTCATTCAGGCCGCTGGAAGTTGGTGTGGGGGGGGGGGGGGGGGGGGGGGGGGGGGGGCGCGCGGAGGGGAGGGGCGTTCTGCTATGAGAGAAGAGCTTGTGATCACAGAGGTTTAGGAGACGTCATTTCACTTTTGCATTTTAATTACTCGAGTTTAATAGTAGCATTCCATCTTACGAAAAACCAGCAAATTAAAACACACTGTTAACACACCAGCACCTGATAGCTTCGGGAACCAGCAATTATTTTTTTCAGCAAAACTACCAATCACCTAGCTCTGCCAGTGCTATTCCACTCTCTCCTCCCTTCCACCTTCTCCTCCCCACTGCCTGCAGCTTGTTTGGATGCTTCCTCCTCCTCAGCTCCACTCTTCTGCCCCTCCACAATTTCCTCTGCATTGACTTGAGTTTGTTTGGATGCTTCTTCCTCCTTGGATTTCCTCATCACCTGGATCAAATTCTCAAGGCACGCGTCTGCATCCTCGTCCACAGACTTACCGATGAGGTTCTCCGCCACATCCGCTGGGGTAATCTTCACCTCCTCCATAAGCTCTCGGATGCTGTCGAACAGGGGGTGGGAGTCGACGTCCAAATAGTTCTTAGCCAACACCTTGAATGCCTCGAAGCAGCAGTACGACATTTCGATGTGCTTGTCCATACGCCCCCTCCTGATCAGCGCGGGGTCCAATTTCTCTATGTGGTTGGTCGTGAACACAATCAGCCTCTCTCCACCGCAGGCGGACCACAGCCCATCTATGAAATTGAGAAGCCCGGATAGAGTCACCTTGCTGCTCTCCTCTTCTTCTCGGTCTGGAGGCAGATTCTTCTTCTTTTCGCTCTCATCTTCCTCTTTCTTGCTTTTCTGCTTCCTCTTACCGGTGAGGTCTAGCGAGCAGTCGATGTCCTCGATGACTATAATGGACCTGTTCGTCGTCTCGATGAAAAGCTTCCGCAGCTCCGTGTTGTTCTTCACGGTCGTCAGCTCCAAGTCGTAAACGTCGTAATCCAAGAAATTAGCCATCGCAGCAACCATCGAGGACTTGCCGGTGCCGGGCGGGCCGTAGAGGAGGTATCCCCTCTTCCAAGCCTTGCCTATCTTGGCGTAGTAGTCCTTCGCGTTCCGGAACGCATTGAGATCTTTCATGATCTCCTGCTTCTTCCCTGGATCCATGGCAAGGGTGTTGAAGTTGGAGGGGTGCTCGAACACCACGTGGCTCCAAACCGTGCTCCTATAGCCATGCCAATTGCTGCTGGGATTGTTGCTGTATAGCTTTCGCCGTCGGTTCCGGATACTGACCTCGCGCCCCTCCTTTAACACATGGCTGAGATAGGAATCGATGACGAGCCTCCGGTTACTTCTGTGGAAGGTGAGCCTATAGGACCTCCTCTCTTCCGGAGCAGGATAGAAGGAGATGGTCTGGGCTCGAGGGGCGGATTTGAAGGAGGAGGACCACCAAAACTTGGTGCCGGCGAATTCGTCGGTGACCTCCTCATGGTCGTCCATGCTGAGGAGGAGGTTGGTGCTGTCCTTGCCGAGCTCGGCCTTTAGCCTGTGGGCGTGCTGCGAGCAAGAGGCGCTGAGATAGGCCTCGATGGCAACGTAGGCCTCGCTGCTCTTCATGCGCTCGCCGGTGTACTCTGGGATGGTGATCTGGACATACGGGTAGGTGAAGGGCGTAAGCTTATGGAGGTATTTTTTGAGGATGGTTTCGGGAGGGGAGGGGAAATATGGGCGGATGACCGTCCAGATGAACATGAGACTGGCGAGGCCGGAGCCCAAGCTTGCCCAGGTCACACCCATCTCTCGATCTCCGTTTCCTTTCCAGGGACTGGGAGTCTGGGATGCTGCCGACCAGCGCTGGTTGGAGAGTTTATGGTCCCTTTGTTGATGATTCAGCAGCTCTGCAGGGCGTTTGGAGGGGAAGGAAGGGGAGAGTAATATATATATATATATATATATATATATATATATATATCCCGCCCTTTGTTGATGATTCAGCAGCTCTGTAGGGCGTTTGAAGGAGAAGGAAAGGGAGAGTAATATATATATATATATATCTTTTATTTTAAAAAAATAGTTGAAAAAAATAATATCAACTATTTTTAAAAAATAAAAGAAATATATATATATATAACAATTATATCCTTTATACTTTAATGCTATAAGAAACTTCAAATATTTTCAATAAATTTTAGTAAAAAATAATATTATAATAATAAATTTTAATATTGATTGAAAGAAAAGATATCTCGATTGAGATCGGTCTTAAGAATTATTTTAATTTTTAAAAAAGAATTAATTTTTTATATTATTTTTTAATTTAAAAGTTAATAAATTTATTCTTATCAAAAAAAAAATCAGTGGCTTTCTTTTTTTTTATTTTTATTTTAAATAAAATAATTAATGACTCTTTTTTCTTCCTTTCTTTTCGTTCCCTCCGCTCCTCCGATCCAAACAGTTCCGTGTTGACTTGGGATTCCTGGTGCAAGTCTCCTAATAGCAATTATTTAATAGACCATCTCGGCGGCCGATTATATATATATATATATTATTAACGCCTAGTAGTTAAGAAACATTTAACATCTCTTTATTCGATTTTTAAAAAAAATAAAAAATAATATTTAATATTTAAATTTATACGATTCTTTAAAGCAGCAGTAAAAAAATTATACATAACTCAATAGAAATTTTTTTTGAAAAAATAACAATACTTACTCATATTATTTTAGCATCGAGATAAAATGATCTGTCATACAGAATGATGCGAAATAAATTAAATATTTTTTAACTTTTTTTTTCTCTTTCGTGAAAAGTTAGTAGAAATATTAATTAAATGCTCTCCGACGAGCATCCCTGACGCAATCATTAACAATATCCTATATTATATTGTAAATGGCTAAATGCGATAGATTTTGTCAAACGGTCACCCTTTTCGGATTTTAATGAGTTTGAAACTATTTATGGATAGAGATTGTTTTTTACAACGCCTGCGTTTATGTAGAAGAATCTGGGTCACAAGGCGCGATATAGAGAAATCGTCGGTTACATTTCATCTGTTAAAAAATAATTAAAAATTTTACTTTAGAAAATAATTATAAAATTAAAAAAACCCAACAAATCATGAGTTAGACTGGCGATTCTTTCGAATCACCACTTGACTGGAAATTTTAAGGTTTTTTTTAAATTATATAATATTAAATTAAATATAAGATGCATCCAAAAAGAAATACTTTACACTCACAATACATACATACATACTATTATTATATAATTAAACTAAAATTTAGATTTAAAATTTTAAAAATAATTTTATGAAATCATCACTTAGATTTCAAAAAAATTCAATAACAAAACATTTATATAATATAAAATATAATTAAGTAATAACTAAATATTATAAAGAATTATCATTAATAACATAAATGATTTAATAATATTAATGATAATATATATTAATATAATAATTGTTAGATAATGTTATATAATAATAATTATTTTTATATATATATATATATATATATATATATATATATATATATATATATATATATATATATATATATACTATCTATTATATTATCAAATAAATATAATATAAATTAGTATTACAATATTATTAAAATTTGAATAAATATTGCTTTACTTAGAAAAGGGGAAGTTTTTTTTTTTTTTTTTTTTTGTTCTTTCCTCTCTTTTTTTTCCAGTCCCTTGTGAAAACACAAAATAACTACATCTAATGACTTCACAAGATGTTCTTTTACCATCCATGGCGAACAAGCACCTAACCTATCCATTGCAAGTTTATAGATATTAGGAGATATGCAAATCACTGCTTCACCGTCCAAGGAAACCATCTCTCACTGGAGCCAAAGACTACAAACAGGCAGGTACCTACCTAGATTTGACATCAACTGTATTCCTTGTTCAATAATAATAACCACAAAGGTCCTCCTCATGATCCCAGAAAGAGAACATGAGAGTTCCCCATGTGGGAGACTTATTCTCTCTTACTAAACCAGCCATCAACTCAACTCACATTAGATCAAAAGAAAACTTATATATCGAAATTCCATCATAGATAAAAGAAATAAATGATTATCTCAGCTTGCGCATAGTATTTCCCAGATGGACTCATCAAAACCATGCTAAATATTCGAGGACCCATCATCAAAATAACATTAGCATTTCAAGCCTTCTCTGTAGATTGCACAGATGAAAAGGACAAGATGCGTCTTCATGTTTACAGCAACAATTATATGATGGAAGAAAATGAAGAAGAAAACTTCTCATTGTACAAAAGAAGTCTGTAGTCTTGCATATACAACCTGCTTATAAAACCTCCTAGTCCTATAGAACAATGCCAAGGCAACAGCAAACCCAAACAGGCTAACAAATGCCATAATCAGAAATGATAGCATGAAGCAATGCTTACCCATACACTCTTGTACACTTGATGATGATGATTCCATGTCATACATGTATCCCACCACTCTTACAGAGAGGATATAAGAACCAAAGGGGCTTGCAGTGGCAACAGTGTTAAATATGATGCCAAAATGCCTTAACCCAAATATCTCTGAAGTGACACTGGGCATCAATGCCCACTGCGAACCATAACACACACCAACCAGTACAGAACCCACATATAAAGAACCAGGAAAACCAGAAGATATTACAGCATGGCCAATACTCATAATTGCAAGTGTTACAACCATAAACAGGGGCCTTGCACAGCCTCTCTGCCTAAGGAAGTAATCTGAGATGTAACCTGTACCAAAACGACCCAAAAAATTCCATATACTCCACAGAGAAACTAAGGTGCTTGTTTCCATGCTTGTGTAACCTAGAGAACTTCCGATTTGACCAATATTATTTACCGTTGCCAATCCTGAACCCATACCACATGCCATGGCTAAAAACAATAACCAGAAGTCACAAGTCCATATGGCCTGCAGCAGATTCAAGTTTTCTCCTCTTGGCAGCAGAATCTTGTCCTCGCTGTATGCTTCATGCCCATTATTGCTGGGCATTTTGTTAGGTCCAACATGTTCGTGCTTCATGCAGCTTCTTTCAGCTGATATTTGGCTATATCTTCTCTCTTCTGTAAATTCCAATGGATTGATATTATCTATCAATCGGATCCTACCAGAACATGAAGTTTCAGCCAGTATCTTAGAGTCCTTCATCTGGGCTTTTACCACAATGGCTAGTGGAGATACAAGCAGCAGCAGAAGCATGGCGAATATCAGAATTCGGGCTTCTGATCCCATTGTCATAACACTTTCCCCTATTATAACAAGCATAAGATAACCAGCAATGGTTAAAGCAATGACTGAGAAAACATCAAGAAATTTCTTGTCATATGCTCCATTTGTCTTACGAACTTCTACGAAAAACATAAGCAACAATGTTAGGAGAGTGGGCAACAGTGCAAGCATTAGAAGGAAGGAACTTGGATTGCCATCAAACAATGCCCTATATATCTGAATAAGGATTGCACCACTTAGGCCCAGAAAACCCTACATAGAAAAAAAAATAAAAAATGTAAAAAGCACTAATCAGATGTCTAAGGCAAGAACTGACAGGAAAGAAAATATGAGAAATATGAATTAACTGCAGGAGAAAAGAAAAAAGAAAAAGGTTTGCAGCAGTAAACTGATAACTGAGACAAACGCCGTATGAGATAACAGCATTATAACTACTTTCAATTGGCATGGAAGCCTACACACCCAGACACAGAAAGAACTGGAATGTAGCCAAGTCTAAATTTGACCATCTTTCTCATCTTTGGATCCATACAGATTACAAATCTTAAAGATAAAAAAAGTGGGTTGGCTTTGATAGTTATGTCCATTCAAGAATGAAAAAAGGCGAGGAGATTCAAAACCTGACTACATTTAAATGTAGCCAAGTCCAACTCTATATATATATATTGTGTGTGCGTGTGTGTAAACTTAGGATCAACTTTTTATGCCACAAGAAAAAGAAACTAGTCTTGATGCAATTTTGAAAGTTAAGGGAGGGAAGACAAAGGAACAAGAAGGATAAAAATACAAGAGCCCACAAGATGCAAAGAAGAGGAGCAAAAGTATAAAAGGGGAAAAAAGAGGGGGGCATGCAAGACCATGAAACTATTTTCTCCTAGTCAATGTACTGCACCTAGACAGCCAGACTACAAGATCAGGGCAGGAAGCTTGCCATGAGTGGACATACAGGGAATTCACTGGAATCTGTAACAAGCCTCTGAAACTAAGTATGGATCTATAATAATGATGTCCTGTGGAACCTCATTTTTTTTTCTACATAAGTTTAATGGAATCTGTAACAAACCCCTTAAAATAAGTATGGACCTATAACAATGATGCCATGCGGGACCTCATTCCTTGTCTACATAAGTTACCCTTGCCAACCACACCAAAAAGTATCAACATAGAAAATTCAGCATGATATTTGCATGTAGTTGAAAATCAGAAAGAGATCTTCTGTCCCTGATGTAGGACAATTTGCATTTGATACCAATCAGCACCCACAGAAGTAATTGTCTTGGAGCATTTATTTCTAGTACCAACTAACGCAGACCACATCTGCTCAGCAGAAGAAGCCCTCCCCTTACCTAACTCTTCATTGCAGTAGTTCAAAATGCTTCCACAAAGTAATTACAGGTTGGTTGAATGATTATAAATTTGGCGTGCAGGATTATCTCAGCTGGAGTACACTTAAACTTCGAAATAAATTCAAAGCATTTGCTAATTCTTTGAAAATTTGGTCATAGAAAAACTAAAAGAAAATGAGAATCACAAAGCATTCCCAAGGAATGGTGCTAGAATTACCCCTGTCAAATCCTTGTCGAAACAGTTTTAATGGTTTGAACACAAAACCTCCTCCACTTGAGGGAGGGATGCAACAACTGAGCTATAAGCCAGTTCACCAAACAAAGGTAAAAAATAAAATTAAAATTATTATCTAGATGTAGAGTTACCAACATCATATGCTAATTCAAGCAAAAACAAGATGAGATCTGTAACAAAAACAAAGGATTTGCAACCACACCAGCAGAGTAGCAGTAGTAGCACCAGCTAACATCATTAACAAGTATTTCATGAAAATATTGGTTGCCATTCATGAACGGTGAGTATTTCTTGGATAATTACAGAATTCTATAATGATTCAGAGAAATGGAATCCTATGCAATCAGGCCTCTTTCTAGAAGGTAACATGTACACACAAAGACCCAAAAAAAAAAAAGAACAGACCATATAAATTAACCAAATCACCGTAAACCAAACAATATACGAAATCAGAAGAGAGACCCTCGAATCCACCAAAACCTGAAGAATCCGAAGAAAAAGATGATTTTTGAAAGGATAGGGAAAGGAGGAAGAGGGCGAGACGACCTTCATGATGCCGATGACCGTGCCCCGGCTTTCGGGGAAATTCTCGACGGCAGTGACGACATCGGCGGTGTTGAAGAAGGTCTGGGCGTGAGCGGCGAGCAGCATGTAGACGCACATGAGGACGGGAGGGGGCCGCGGGAGGACGCCGGCGACGGAGAGCCACATGAGGAGGTATCCGGCGAGGCACTGGGCGGCGCCGGCGGCAAGGACGGCCCAGGGGCGCCCGGGGATGGCGGAGGAGAGGACACCGGAGAGGATTCCAGCGTTGGCGCCAACGTCCTTGAAGAAGGCGACCGAGTCGAGGGTGGACTGGTCGTAGCCCTGGCTCGCCTTGAGGAGCGGCGAGTATACGCCGAAGCAGTAGGACGCACCGGCGACGCACTGGATCCACGCGCTCGCCGCCAGCGCCGCCCACTTGCTCCGCTGTGCGGTGGCGGAAGACGGAAACCACCACCCCATCGTCTACTTTCTCCGGCCGCTTTGCTCCGTCTCCGCACGCCGTCCGCAACCTTTGGAGAGCTTTCTGGAGCAAGGGTTGACGAATGGAGGAAAGTTAAATATAGCAGCATCCAACAAGATAATGTCGCGAGTTCGCCTGCGTGGCTTATTTTGACTGCATGATAGTGGTGTTCGGCGAGCACGCGAAACCGTACCATATGGGGTTAAATACTTAAATTAGCATCGTGTATGTTATAAAAAAAAAAAAAGGGTTTCAATTGGGTCGGATGGAAGAGATATTGCTGCGAAATGGAAAGAAGTTTTATTTGTGATGCGTAAAATAATCTTTGGACAAAATAATAATAATAATAATATGAGAAACCCTGTAACATACAAATACCTCATTAATTTAAATTTAAATAGAAAGTTTAAAATTTATATTTCAAATTAAAAAAAGAAATATCTTAATATATTATCTGCATTTATGTAGACATGATTACATATGGTTATAAATAGAAAGATTAGCCTTGATTTGATTATAAAGTTTGAAAATTAAATTTTAAATATAATAAAAATAATAATATACTTAATATATAATTATTTGCATATTTTAATGATAAAATATTTAGCAATATAAGTAGAAATTTTGATTCAATTGATTTATGTTTAAATTATTAAATTTAAAATTTAATTTAAAATAAAATAAAAATACTAGCAGCGCAAAATCGATAATCACACTTGTATACCATGTTATTGAATCTGAAATACTTACGTCCTTTTAAACCCAATGAACTCAATGTTGAATTTGTCTTGCAAATGATATAAATGGCTAACATAAAACCATTAATTAAGATGTCACTACTTAATCAAGCATATATTCAATTCTTTATGTGAGCCATCTTTTATGAAAAAGTAATAATCAAGTATCATACCAGTATGAAAAATTAAATTGAATGTGATTGAAATGGCAAAAATATTATTATACGAAATGCAAGAAGCCGTCCAAAGTAAAAGATGAAGTTATAGAAGAAAGAGCATATCTATATAATTTTAGCAATGATGTGGACCAAACTCTTATATGCAAGCTCAATTAGATGAATGAACAACAGTAAATTAGTTCTTTACAGACTAAGAGATAGAATTACGGTCAAGATAAATACAATACCAAAATATAAAGTGTTGTCACCAAAGTACGTCTCTCAAACGCCGGGTGACGAAGGAGTCTCACCTCTCTTGTTCAATGAAGTTCTTGCAAGAAAGTCCTCAGTGACCAAAAGATTTCGGCGAGGACCCTCCGACGATTAAGTTAGCACTTTGGGAAACAGTGATCAAAAGTTCTTGTCCTGAGAGAAATCTCACCTCCCTTTTTTATACTTACTCCCATGTTCTCCCCTTTGCATGTTTTTTGGGAAATAGTGGCCATGCAGGCGATAGTGGATCTGACCATGTTCGAAACATCCTCTCATCCATAATAGTCGAGAATTAGTGGCCCATATGGCGGCCGCAGAAAGCTTAGTAGGCTGTGTGGCAGTTGCAGAGAGCTAATACGTCACGTGGATGGGAGCCTGGGAGGTTCAAGGCCGAGGGGAACCCTGGGGATCCGAGGCCGGGAGGACCACGGAGGTTCGAAGCCAAGGGGACTCAGAAGGTCCAAGGCTGAAGGGACCGCAGAGGTCCGAGGCCAAGGGGACCCTGGGGTCCGAGGCCGAGGGGACCGCGGAGGTCCGAGGCCGAGGGGACTCCGAAGGTCTGAGGCCGAGGGGACCCTAGAGGTCTGAGGCCGAAGGGAACTCCCCGTTAGCCTCTTATCTCGTCAACTATAACGGAGCTCGATCAGCCACATCAGATGCCCCCCGCCCCTGAGGTAGTGCGGGTCTGTTTCCCGCCCATCGAAAGGGGCGTGAACTCGATCGGCGGCTGATCCGACCTGGCCACCAATGGCAATAGGGGCACGTGTCCACAGGGCACGAGGACTCTTCAGTGCTAGTGGCATGGGGCGTTGTAGTGTCGCCGCTCTCTCTGATCTGCACCATTGGATGTAAGCGGATCCTTCTCGAAAAAGCAACAACCATCATCGCCATCATTAGGCTGACGTTATTGATATCCCATCATCGGCGCTGCACAACTGCCGAGGCATCCCACCCACCAAGAGGCGTGCGCATGGCAGACTGGTTCGGGCGGGACAACTCGAGGGGAGCTACAACAGGTGGCACTCCCCCCTCGGACGCCTCATACCACCAGAGCCTCCTTCCCCTTGAGTCCTCACTTCGGGTCTTGTCATCCTCCCTGCCATCTCTCCCGTCAACCAAGTCAGTCCTTTCTCCATATCTTCTTCCCCTTCTTGGTCCTCCTCTGTCCTTCCTGAGGACTATACTCCTCCCCTACACATGCGGGACTCTCCGTCCCCTGCCCCCTCCTGGTCCTCTTCTTCCGAGGACCAGGTTCCTTTGTCTCGGCGCCAGGTGGTCGCTCGGGCCCCCGCCAGGACCCATCCAGCCTGCGTCGGAACCCGTAGAGCCACCATAGACTCTCTCGATAGGGTTACCTCCACCTTGTCCGGCCAGGAGCTGACCAGAATTAGGGCCATCTATAGGATCCCTGATAGCATTCGCCTATACCCTCCGTCCCCGAACGACAGAGTTCTCTCCTCCCGTCCTGGGAGGGTTGCTCTGTACGAGGCCTTTCTCAAGGCCGGTCTTCGATTGCCCCTTCATCCTTGGATCATCAACCTTGTAGACTTCTATTCCCTAACTCCATCGCAACTAGTCCCGAACTCCGTCCGCACGATATGCTCTTTCTTTGTTCTGTGCCACCTTAATGGGTTAGAGCCCAAAATTTTTCTTTTTCGTAGTTTTTACAGCCTCCATCAACAATCAGGTTGGTGGGTATTCCAATCTTGGCCCACCCGAGCCCTAAAATTCAACCTCCCCACGTCGGTCAAAGGGTAGAAGACCCGGTTCTTTTTCACCGACCTCGAAGAGGGGAGGCCGAGCTGGGGGGACCCCAACATAGGACTGAACCAAAACAACTTGATAACTCCGAGGGACAAGGAGGCCTTCGGAATGTTGCAGACGGCCGATATACCCCGATGCAACCAACTCTTGATGGAGGATAACCTCCGGTTCACGGGCCTCCTCCCGAGTGGTGGTGAGCACCCCAAACGCTCCTTCCTCCTCGGCCCCCTTCTCATTCTCCCTTGCTCTTCTTTTTTCTTCTTCTTTTTTTTTTGACTAATTTTTGGTTTGTGCAACTATGAAGCTACCAGATAACATGGTGAGGAGGGCCGCCACCAAGAAGAAGAAGGCTGCCAGTGCCGCCGAGCCATCGAGGAAGAGACCACCGTCTCCCAGACCTTCTCGGTCTCCAACGCGCTCCCCGACCCCGGCTCCCCTGATCTGCCAACCCCGAGGACACCAGGATCTGCCTTGGGGGACCCAAGAGCTGGCCCACCCCGTAGATCTTACTACCGACACTCCTCCCGAGGGGCCCCGAGCCGATGCCGCCCTTCCAACTGAAGAGCCGACCCTTCCAGAGGCGGGGCCATCTTGCCCCGAGGTCGAGCCGACCCCAGAGAGGGTTTCACCTGAGGTCCAGGCCGAGCAAGACCGGGCGTCGACAAGCCCGCAAGCCGAAATGGAGAGACCAGCCCCTGACGTGGACGTTGGAGCACCTCACCTGGACTTGGGGCTAGAGGCCAAGCAGCTGACGGCCTAGATATGCCACCCCAAGTACCAGAGGGAGCTCCACCTCCGAGGGGCCATATCGCTCCTCCAGGATGCTTTCTCAACTCAAATATGGGTAAATGTTGGGGTTATTATGTATGTACATTTACTTATTATTATTATTTTTTATACCTTGCCCTTGTTTCTTCCCGACTGCTTACTGACATTGATCTTCTAATGCAGACAGCAAACTCCCTTGTAGCTTTGAGGGATATGCTCACTGGAACGGAGGAAGCGCTCTGTCGGTCCTAGCAGGAAGCCACCAAGATGCAGGCCTGGGCAGAGAAGGCCGAGGTGGCCCTGATTAGGCAAGCCAAGGAGCTCGACGAGTTCAAGCATCAAGCCGAGGTCGAGCTCGAGCGTCTGAGGGGATGCCTAGAGGTCGCCGAGGCAATCGCCAAGGCTCAGGACTTGCACATCCAGTCTCTCGGCCTCGAGGTGGAGACGGAGGGGAAGCGTGCTTCCAGTGCTGAAGAAACCGCCCGAGCATCCAGCACCCAGGTGGCGAGGATGGAAGAAGCCATTCGTGGGGCAAAGGAGAGGGTTAAGGCCACCAAGGATAGGGCCGCGGCAGCCAAGGAGAAAGCATCCAGGGCCGAAGAGACTGTTGCTGTCAGTGTAGAGCAGGCAGCCAAGGCGGTGGATGAGTTCCGAAAGAGCACCGCCTTCGCCGAAGAATTGGCGGAAGCTTCCTTCGGCGCCTATCTCCTCGGCTTTAGGGACGGCAAGGAGAAGGTCGAACGGGTCCATGGCCTCACCGACCTCGATGGTCTCAAGCCAGACGAGGTGTTGGAAGAATCGGCAATATCTCCCAGGCCGGCCGACGAGGAGCCCACCGACGACAGTCCGATCGAGGCTTGAGCAGGCGTCCCCTCCTCTTATTTTGTGCTTTCATTTTTTTTTGAAGTCCAACCGAGGTCGGCATTTTGTACCCCATTTTGAAAGAGCAATGAAAAGTGTTGTTTTTATCAAACGCTTGTCCCAGTATCCATTAATGTGTGTTTAATTCCACTAAGACATTGCCTTCATGAGATCGCACTAACTGGAAACGTGCCCGGCCGAGGACTGAAGTAGCAGCTCACGGCCAATGCTGAGGCGAAACCTTGAGGGTCTAGTAACCGAGTTTCGACGGCTTGACCATTCACCAAACTTGAACACTGGTATCCTATTAGGTTGGGAGTGCCAAGGCGAACTTAAGCCAGAGGACCAACCGCTCCTCAGTTTTAAAGTGCCGAGGCGAGCTCGGGCTTGAACGCTGAGGCAGGCTCGAGCTTGAGTGCCGAGGCGAGCTCGGGCTTGAGTGCCGAGGCAAGCTTGGGCATGGGCGCCAAGGCAAGCTCGGGCTTGGATGCCGAGGCGAGCTCGGGCTTGAGTGCCGAGGGGAGCTTGGGCTTGGATGCCGAGATGAGCTCGGGCTTGGATGTCGAGGCGAGCTCGGGCTTGGATGCCGAGGGGAGCTCGGGCTTGAGTGCCGAGGGGAGCTCGGGCTTGAGTACCGAGGTGAGCTGGGAAACCAAATCACTAGAACACTCTTTATTAACGAAACATGAAATATACAAGCTTCAGGTTAATAAGGTGAGAGAGGAGGTACTCAAACCGAAGATTGTTGTGTATGTTATTGATAATATTGGTGGAGGTTATCAGCATTCCAGGTGCAAGGAAGAGGCTTCCCGTCGAGACTCTCAACCCAGTATGCTCCGCGATGAAGAGCCTCCGTGATTCGGTAGCGGCCCTCCCAATTTGGGGATAACTTGCCTCCCTCCGTGGGTCTCGATACCTCGGCCCTCCTGAGGACCAAATCACCTGGAAAGAAGACTTTGGGTCAGACGCACACGTTGTAGTATCTGGCAGCTCTTTGGCAATATACTGCCATTCAGTGGCATGCTAGGTCACGCACCTCTTCGACCAGGTCTAAGTTAGCCCACAATCGAGTCGGGTTGTCATCTTCATCGTACGATTCTACTCGCGGGCTTAGGAGGCCAATCTCCACCGGGATGACGGCCTTCAAGCTGAATACAAGGCTGAAGAGGGTCTCCCCGGTGGAACACGCGCGTGGTGTGGTAGGCCCATAGCACGTTGGGAAGCTCCTCCACCCATCTTCCCTTAAAACCATCCAACCGTGTCGTCAGCCCTTGAAGGATTATGCGGTTGGTTACCTCAGCCGCTCCTTTGGTTTGGGGATGGCCGACTAAGGTGAACCATTGGTGAATGCCCAACTCAGCACAAAACTCTCTAAAAGGGGCATTATCAAACTGCCGGCCATTGTCGGTGACAAGAGTGTGAGGTAGTCCGAAGCGGTAGATAATGAACTTCCATAAGAAGGTCCTAACTTTATGCTCGGTTATCTTTGTCAGCGCCTCAGCTTCCACCCACTTGGTGAAATGATCGATGGCGACAAGCAAAAATTTTCGCTGGGCAGACGCCAAAGAAAATGGTACTAATATGTCCATTCCTCATTGAGCAAAGGGCCACGGTGCCATCATGGGACTCAGCTGGGTAGTCGGCTGTCGTTGAATGTGGGTGAGCCGCTGACAGCTATCGCACCTCCGCACCATCTTGGCCGCATCTTTCCTCATAGTGGGCCAATAATATCCTTGCCGTAAAGCCTTGTACGCCAGTATTCTACCCCCCAGGTGGTTTCCGCAAATACCCTCATGGATTTCTCACAGATTGTAGTTGGCACTGCGGAAGTAGCGCACCGGAGGAGCGGGTGGGAGAAGGACTTACAGTACAGACGCCCGTCCAATATCAAAAACTTGGGGGCTTGTCTCTTAAGCAGCTTGGCTTCTGCAGGATCATCAGGGAGAATGCCATCGGTAAGATATCGGACGTACACCTCCGTCCATGAAGACCCTTGGCCGATCAGCATGGCCTCTTCGGTAGCTTCAATACTCGGGGCTTCTAGGTGCTCCAAGTACGTTCTCCCCAGGGCTTCGTCGGCCAAGGTGGCCAAATGGGATACCGCGTTGGCTCTAGCATTCTCACCCCGGGGGATATAACTGGCACTGAAGTGAATGAATAACGAAGACTGTGATCGGACCTTATCCAAATATCGAGTCATGGTGGGATCCCGGGCCTCAAACTCCTCAGTGAACTGCCCGGTAATGAGCTGGGAGTCAGTGAAGGCTCAGAGGCGTTCCACTCCAAGCTCTTTGGCCAATCTCATGACTACCAGTAAGGCTTCATACTCTGACTGATTGTTAGTTGCAGGAAAAAGGAACCTTAGGGCGTATTCCACTGTTTCCCCCTCTGGACCGACTAGGATGAGGCCGGCCCCACTTCCCTAGGAATTCGAGGCACCATCGACATGAAGGACCCAGTCCCGCTCCTCGTGTTCGGCCATCGCATTTGGGGGATCCAAGTGGAGCTCTTCAGGTGGTTCGCCGGCCCAGGTGCACTCGACTAGGAAGTCTGCTAGGACTTAGGACTTCATGGCCGACCTCGGCCGAAAGGACAGATCGAATTCTCCCAACTTGATTGCCCATTTCGCCAGCCGGCCCAAGGTGTCGGGCCAAGATAGGATAGCTCTAAGCGGCTGGTCTGTGAGCACCACCACCGAGTGGGCTTGAAAGTAGGGCCTGAGGCACTAAGAAGAGACGATTAGTGCAAAAATAATCTTTTCGGTGCGAGAGTACCTAGTCTCGGCGTTATGGAGCACCTTGCTGATATAGTAGATGGGCTTTTGAGCCCCGTCGGCATCGGCGCGACAAGCACGGAGCTCACGGCCTCAGCTGAGGCCGTAAGGTAAAGGAAAAGCTCTTCTCCACTCCTTGGCTTGGACAACAGCGGCGGGGTAGACAAAAATTCCCTCAACCCCTGAATGCTTTCTAACACTCTTCGGTCCATTCGAAGCCATTGACCTTGCAGAGGGCCTTGAAGAAGGGCAAACACCTTTCCGCGGACTTTGACAAGAAGCGGCTTAAAGCCGCCACCTGCCCCGTCAAGCGCTGAATCTCCTTTTTATTCGCTGGGGGCCTCATGTCAAGGATGGCCTGAATCTTGTCTGGGTTCGCCTCTATTCCCTGCTGAGTCACCATGAAGCCAAGGAATTAGCCAGCCGTGATCCCAAAGGTACACTTCCGTGGATTCAACTTCATCTAACAATGGCAAAGGTTATCAAAGGTCTCTACCAGGTCGGCAATGTGGTCATCGGTGCAGACGCTTTTAGTCAGCATATCGTCCATGTAAACCTCTATATTGCATCCAATTTGATTTTCCATGACACTATTCATCAGTCTTTAATATGTAGCTCCTGCATTCTTTAACCCAAATGGCATTACCCTATAGCAGTAAGTGCCCTTCTCGATCACAAAAGAGGTGGCCTCTTAGTCCGCTGGATCCATCTTAATCTGATTGTACCCCGAAAAGGCATCCATGAAGCTGAGGATCTCGTGGCCCAATGTAGCGTCCACCAGCTGATCAATTATGGGCAGTGGAAAACTGTCTTTGGGATATGCCTTGTTGAGATCGATGAAATCAATGCACATCCTCCAACTCCCATTGGCCTTATGAACCATGATGACATTGGCGAGCCAGTCGGGATAGTGTACTTCCCGGACATGCCCGATCGCCAATAACTTACGAACCTTGTCGTCAATAGCCTTCTGCCGCTCGGGCGCAAAACTTCTCTTCTTCTGTCGGACTGGCCGACACTATGGATTGAGGCTGAGCTTGTGAGTAATTACCTCGGGGGGAATGCCTGGTATGTCCAAGGCCGACCAGGCAAACACATCTGAGTTAGCTTGAAGGAAGGTGAGGAGCCGAGCCTTCACCTCCTCGGGTAGCAACGATCCCACTCGGACGATCTTCACCGGGTCTTCCCCTAAGGGGAAAGTCAACAAATGCTTGGCTGGTTCTCCCCTCCTCTCTAAGTCTCTGGGGTCCACCAGCTCGGCCATCGGCAGGGTTGGCATCTCTCGAGGGCCAGGCGCCGTGTGGTAATAGAGAGACAAGAGGTTCCTCTCTCCACGCATCTCCCCTACACCTTTATTGGTCGAGAACCTTACAAGCAACCTCTTGGTGGAGATAATAGCGTCTAACATGTTTAATTCAGGCCTGCCCAGGATGGCATTGTAAGCTAGAGGAACCCGCATCACTAGGAACTTCACCATGATCGTCTTTTGATGAGGCGCTGTCCCTGCCGTAACCGGGAGAATAATTTTCCCTTCTACCTTTATAAAATCTCCAGTGAAACCCATGAGGGGCGTGGAAATGGGCCGAAGGGAGTTATGGGACAAGTTTGTATGAACAAAGGCATCGTAACTCAAAATGTCAGCCGAGCTTCCACTATCAACCAGTATCTTTTTTACAGGGTGTTTCGCAACTGTCATGGAAACAACAACACTATCATCATTTGGATTACTCACCCCCTCTAGTTCCCTTTCAAAGAAAGGGATTATAGGTTCTACTTCTTCTTCCCCCCTGAACTTCTTATGCGGACCGTCGGCCCCCCAGGAGAACATAACTACCGTCTTCTCAATCGGAGCATTATTGACTTCAGCCTCGGCAAGCGGGGGTGCAGACAGGCCCGGAGCAATCGGGTTCGCCCTCCAAACGAACTTGCCAAGGTAGCCCTATTGAACGAGGTCCTCGATTGCCTTCTTGAGCTGGAGGTAACTCTCCATGTCGTGCCCATGATCCCAATGAAAACGACAATAAAGATTTTTGTCATGGGAGACTCCAGGCTTCAGAGGAGGGGGACGTTGAAGGAAAGGCTCACCTTTGATCTCCACCAAGATGTGGGATATCGAAGCGAGCAGGGGGTACGGATCCCCTCCCTAGGAACGAGAGCCCTCGGCCGGTTGTCGGGTCAGCGGGGGGGCTCGGGTCTCTCTTGCTGTGGCCTATCGGATGCAGGTCAGGCTTGTTTCTTATTAGGGCCCCCATCCGTCTCGCTCCTAGAAGAGTCGGCTTCATCGGCGCAGATGTATTTGTGCGCTCGGCCCAGCAGCTCAGCATAGGAGTTCGATGGCTTCTTATCTAGGGAGTACGCGAAGCGGGAGGGCCGAAGCCCTCGCTTCAAAGCCAAAGTAGCGACAGAGTCATCAAGGTTATACACCTCTAGTGCTGCTTCCTTGAACCGAGCTATGAAATCTTTCAGTGACTCACCACTCTTCTGCTGGATGGCGAACAGACTATCGGCCACCCGTGAAATTTTTTGACAGGCATTGAAATGTGCCAAAAAAGCCCTCTCTAGTTATCGAAAAGAATTAATGCTTCATGGAGGTAGCCGGGAATACCAGGCCCGCGCTTCCTTCCGAAGGGTGGCAGGAAAGGCAATGCAGAGAAGGGAATTAGTCGCCCCCTGGACCTGCATAAGGACCTTATAGCTTTCCAAGTGGTCCAGGGGTCAGCAGTGCCATCATAAGGGTCCAATTGGGGTAAACGAAACCGGGTGGAGATTGGCTCCTCCATTATGCGATGAGACAAGGGAGGGCAGCTGTCATAATCCACCTCCAGCGGGTTGGTAACCCTATGGCTGAGTTCTTCTAGACCCTGATTGTACTCCTCAAGACGCCACTCAGCTCGGCGGGTGATGCACCCGTCGAAAAACCCTTCCCGCGATGATCCCAAGGACGGGGATGGGTTGCGGCGGTAACGAGGTCCTCGCTCAGCCTCCTTCTCATGCCGTCGCCTGCGGGATTTGTCAGAATGACGGGAAGGTGACCGTGGTCTTTTGGAAGCCTCCCGGTAGCAACGTCCGAGGAAAGCTTGTCGGTGGGGAACCTCCTGGTGGGAAGCTCTCCCGTGAGTGGACTGTTGGCTAAGAGGAGCGACCCCCGCATCTGGGGAAGGGGGCTCGGGCCCTTGCTACGTTGCTGCCACCTGCTACTGCAGGTGCTGGACTGCAGCCACCAAGAAATGAACTTGCACAGCAAGAGCGTCGATGCGGTCGCCCTGCGTGGGTGACAATGGCGGGACAGGGAAAGGGACCGGAGGGGCCGAGAGGCTCGCTTCCGGCTACTCCGGCTCTTGGCATTGCCCCCCATTGCCGCCGTCCAAAACCTCCCGCGCTCGTGTTACCACCATCTTAACAAGCAGTAAAGGGGGGTAAAGCTCTGTAGCCTTAGAGCATTAGACTCTGCTCTTCTTCTCGCCTCACCCCTTCCTAGTGTGCCAATCTGTTGTCGCCAAAGTACGTCTCTCAAACGTCGGGTGACGAAGGAGTCTCGAGCCTCTCTTCTCCGATGAAGTTCCTGCAAGAAAGTCCTCAGTGGCCGGGGGATTCCGGCGAGGACCCTCCTATGGTTAAGTTAGCACTTTGGGAAACAGTAATCAAAAGTTCTTGTCCTGAGAGAAATCTCACCTCCCTTTTTTATACTTACTCCCACATTCTCCCCTTTGCATGTTTTTCGGGAAATAGTGGCCATGCAGGCGATAGTGGATCTGACCATGTTCAAAACATCCTCTCATTCGTAATAGTCAGAAATTAGTGGCCCACGTGGCGGCCACAGAAAGCTTAGTGGGCTGCGTGTTGGAAATTATATCCTAAAGACAATCATTTGATGATTGTGCTAATGTAAATTATATATAAATTGATATATTAATAAAGTTATTTGGCAGTTTATTCATTACAATAACATCTTCTTAATACTCCTGATTGTAATGAAGCCCTTAGGATCTTCCTTCACAATAAAGGAGGATTTATCTTTGAAAGTCCTCAAAAAGGTTCGCGACCATATGATATACTATGACAGGGCCATAGTACTATCAATTATAGGACGTTGTATATCATATTTGTTGGTTGTCCTCTTAACCAAGGAGTGTAGAGACACTGATATGACATACAGGTGAAAGTGTAGGAGTACATTTCACCAAACGTGACTCATTTTCGGATACTCTACTATCAAGAGTTAATCTGAGAAGATATAGGTATAAGTATCCTTCATACCTGAAGATCACAACCAGTGGCTTACAAGCAACTCATTGTACTTAGGTGCCGGACCACCTGAATTTCTAATCCAGCTACGAAAGGTTATTAGGTGCAGTCAAGTACTTGTGGCAGTCAGTTGTGGATCAAGATGGAATTTGACCTATCCCGTTAAAAGGAAAATTGCTTGTGTTTCAATTTAGGAAGACCTTGGCCAAGGCACTTCATGTGAAGTCACATTCATTAGAAATCAGGAGGAGTTCAAAGCCATATCAGCAAAGTCATTTTCTACGAGCTAGCACTCCCGGGAATCCGATCATTCGGGGCTTCGCGTGGATGATACTAGAGGTCGGATGATTGAACGGCAGCAGAGCACAAAGGATTTACCAACTACCCTTAAGGTAAGTGATATGATCCCTAGATCTTAAGGCATGCTTCAAGATAAGAAGTATAACTTCTTGCCTTGAAGATCAAGACATGATCTTGATAGTTTTATTTATATGCATATTTGGATCAATCGATCTATATACAAGGCAAAGATATGATCTTGATGCATGTTAGATAGATTAGTATGTAATCTTTAAATTTCCGTATTGATAATTATTATCAATAATTTAAAACATGCATGCCTTGGAGATTGTTTCTCCCTTCAAATGGTATGAGAGCGATGGTTCGTATTGATCTAATTTATTGCATGTAAATTAATGCTCCTATTAATTGTGTAATCAAGGCTAAAACAAATCACATGTCTATTTGGTCACAGATGGATTGAAAATCCAAATTACCCATTCAACGAGGTATTCTGTGACATATTGCCGTGATAATTTAAATTGATCTTTGGCTTCAAAACACTGATTACACACACTCTCAAAATATGTTTTATATTTTATACATATTGATGTTGTATAAAATATGATATTTGCATGTTTAGTATAAAACATAGATATGATATATTATGGCATGATGTCTATGTTATGAAACATACAAATATTTATGAGAGTCTAATTTGAATGTCAAATGTTAATCCATAATCTCTTTAGATATGATCTAAATATAGGAATTATGAGTAGTAACATAATACATGTGATGCTTGATTAAAATATATGACATGTAAACATGAAATATATTTAATCCTTTGGGTTAGCTAAATCGGGTCCACAAAGGGTTAGACCCTAAGGTTTAAATCAACTGGACTATAAGAGTATTTGATCAAATCTAATTAGATTAGGTTAAGAATGTTCTAAATCAAACAATAGTTACAGTTGATCATGTCCTTCTCTTTAATTAAACCAAATGGAAGTAGATTAGGCTCCGTGGTTGAGCATGAATCTCTTAGATGGTCAAATCAGAATTGGTTAACCATATGATGTCAAGGTGAGTTGGCAAGTTACTCTAGGATCAATGATCGAATGGTTTTTAATTGGGAGCTACTCGTATTGATGCGTCTTTAACGAGTTAATGGCATATCCCTCCCATCGATATCACTCACCTGGTCAATGTGGTGAACCATTTATGATTCAGATCATTTACCTGATTCGAGTTGACCCATGCCTGTAAGAAAATCAGTCTGACTGATTTAGGTACCACTTAACCTGACTTAATCTTGTTTCGTTCTATCGATTTCATAGATTTAGTGGGAGAACTTGATTAGTCAATTTATCTACAGATTATTAAATCCTCTAAAATTATTAGGTCCTTAAAATGAAATAGTTTTATGATAACTCAATCATAGCCTCCCATTAAGGTGGGTGATAATGAGTCCGATGTCTTGATAATCATTGGAAGCACTCCATGCCTGGTGCTTGTCAACCATCGGAATTATCATTCATTATATGATAAGTCAGCGTAACTATTACATAGACAGTCAGGTGAGCCGAGCTTCACTCAGGCTTGGTTGTCTATTGATAGGTTACATTGATTATATCATTTAATGGTTGGACCTAACCAGAACTTTCAGTGGAGGCACTTCATGCCTGCTGAAGAGGTATATGGGGCAAAACTGAACACTAAGAATTGTTTGGGGAAACAATTGGTTTTGAACCTACTCTTAGATGCATATGGGTTAGCCAAGCTTCACTTGGGCCTGTATGTAGTTTATGTAGATCTTAGTGCCCGCTAAAGAATTAAGAATAATTCTTCGAATTGGGGTGTAGAGGCTGCCAATTTGAACAAAATAGTGGAAGAATCTTTAGACTAAAGTCCAAGTCTTTAGACTGAATCAATTTATATACTAATAAACTTTAGTGTTTTCCTTATGCAGAACATGGCCACTAATTTATCATTAAGGTCCCTATTGGATAGTGACAAGTTGAATGGTTCCAATTTCAATAGCTGGTTCAGAAAACTTAAGATCGTCCTTGAGCATGAGAGGATTCTATATATTCTGAATAATCTTGCACCAAAGATACCTGATGCAAACACCCAAAGTTCTAAGAGAGACACTTATCAGAAGTAGCTCAATGATAGAACTAGCGTGCGTTGTATCATGCTAGCAGCAATGAACGATGAATTCGGTCGCCGGTTCGAGAATGCTCAGCCAGAAGAAATCATTCAAGCATTGAATGAATCTTTCGGCACACCCGACGATGTTAAAAGGCACAAGATTAGTTGTGCTATTTCAATGCTCGAATGAGGGATGGATCTCCTGTCATTGATCATGTATTGTACATGATCGAGAAGATAGAACTCCTAAGCAAGCTCGGCTTTCCCTTACATTAGCAGTTGGAAAAAGATGCGATCATGAATTCTTTGCCTCCATCCTTCCGACCTTTCCTTACTCATTTTCGAATGACAAAGCCTGAAGTCAACTACCACGGTTTGTTGGGATTGTTACAGAACTTTGAGAATGATAACCAGCTCTCTAAGGCTTTGGTTAATGTGGTTGAAGGATCTAAGATAGGGCGTAAACCCTTTGGGAAAGGGAAGAAGAAAAAGAATAATAAAAAGATGCAACATGCTAGGACATCTATAAGGGGTCAGATACAGAAAAAGAAAGTTGATAAAAGTCAAGCTGAATGCTTTCACTGCAAGATGCAAGGGCATTGGAAGAGGAACTGTCCTCTTTACATTGCCACACTTGATCAAAACATGCCAAAGAAGAAAAAGAAGCAAGATGTTGCTCAACAAGATATTTATATGATAACACATTGTAATTTTTCTGTATATGATAATCAGATCTGGGTATTGGATATCGGGAGTCCTTTTAACATTTGCAATTCATTGCAGGGACTACAGATCACCAGAAGATTTGAGGACAATGAAAGATTCCTTAATGTCGGTGATGGAAGATTAGTTCCAGTTCTGGCATTAGGAGTTCTTGAAATAGTTTTCAATAGAAATGTCATTATACTAAATGATTGTCATTTTTGCCCAACGTTCTTGTTGAACGTAATTTCTGTAGGCCTTCTGGCCAAAAGTCATTATGAAATTTCAATAAAGGATGTTACTTTGAATATCATTATAAATGGAGTCACTGTAATGACTGGGCATTTATCTAATGGTATTTATATATTATCATAGCCTTTGAATGTAGTGTACAATTCAAGTAAGCGCCCTAGAACAACTGATGTCACAGACATTTATCTTTGGCACCATCGATTGGGTCATATCAATAAGAACAGATTATACATGTTAACTTAAGAGGGCATCCTTCGAGTTGATAATTGTGAATCATTAACTACCTGTGAATCCTGTCTTCTTGGTAAAATGACCAAGTCATCTTTTACTGGAAAAGGTGAAAGAGCCAAAGAACTATTGAGTCTAGTACATACTGATGTATGTTGACCAATGAGCACTTGTGCCAAAGGTAGATATTACTACTTCATTACTTTTACAGACGACCTTTCTAGGTTTGGTTATGTCTATCTTATGAGACATAAATATGAGTCGTTTGAAATGTTCAAACTATATCATAAAGAAGTAGAAAAATAAACAAAAAATATATTAAGACCCTTCGATCAGATCGAGGAGGCGAATACCTTTCCAATGAATTTGTGACATATTTAAGAGAGAATGGGATTCTCTCCCAATGGACTCCTCTTGGAAACCGTAGCATAATAGTGTGTTGGAAAGAAGGAATCGAACTCTGTTAGGCATGGTTCGGTCCATGATGGGTTTTGCGAGCTTGCCAATATTATTTTGGGAATATGCATTAGAATCAGCTTGTCATATTCTTAATAAGGTTCCAAGTAAGTTTGTTTCTAAAACTTCACATGAGATGTGGTATGGACATAAACCGATTATTACCTATCTGAGAGTCTGGGGGTGTCCGGCTTATGTGAAACGTGCAAAATCAGACAAACTTTAACCCAAATATGACAAATATTTTTTATCGGCTATCCGAAAGAGACCAAAGGATATTACTTCTACAATACTGAAGAACAAAAGTTGTTCATTAGTAATAGAGCAGTTTTTCTTGAAAAGGAGTTCCTTAGTGAAGGAATAAATAGCTCTAATGTTGAACTTGAGGAAGTTCATCAAGTAGAAGGAACAATACAAACCAGTGAACCCTTAGAATCTGAGTTGATTAGATCAAACTCAAAACCCATTTTAGATGCACCATTAAGGCGATCTGGTAGAGTACCACATCAACCGGATAGATACTTAGGTTTTTTGGTCCAGAATGATGATCCTGTTGAACTCGATGAGAACAATAAGGATCCGATCACCTATATGGATGCTATGCAAAGGACTGACTCTAATAAATGGCTTAAGGCCATGAAATCCGAACTTGACTCCATGAAGGACAATAATGTATGGACATTAGTTGACCCACCCGAAGGGATAAAACCCATAGGGTGTAAGTGGATTTTCAAGAGGAAAAGAGGCGCAAACGGAAAGGTTGAGACCTATAAAGCACATCTGGTTGCTAAGGGGTATCATCAACATTATGGTATTGACTATGACAAAACGTTTTCTCCTGTGGCAATGCTGAAATCTATTCGGATTATGCTAGCTATAGCAGCACACTTCGATTATGAGATTTGATAGATGGATGTTAAAACCGCTTTTCTAAATGGTGATTTAGAAGAACAGGTGTATATGATACAGCCTGAAGGTTTTATATCTGAAGATGAGTCTAAAGTGTGCAGGCTACAGAAGTCCATTTATGGACTTAAACAAGCATCTAGGAGTTGGAACATACGATTTGATAAAGTGATCAAATCTTATGGCTTTATTAAAAATAAAGAAGAACCTTGCATTTATAAATGGGCTAACGATTCCGTTATTGTATTTCTTGTATTATATGTGGATGATATTCTCTTAATCGGGAATGATATCCCTGCATTACAAGGAATAAAGACATGGTTATCATCACAATTCTCCATAAAAGATCTGGAGAAGCATCATACATCCTTGGGATGAAGATCTATAGAGATAGATCTAAGATGATGCTTGGTTTATCCCAATCTACGTACATTGACACAGTGCTAAAGAGGTTTAGCATGGAGAATTCCAAGAAAGGCTATCTTTCGATAGGCCATGGAATTCACTTTCTAAGAAGGATTGTCCGACAACTCCTAATGAAAGAGAACGTATGAGTCGAATTCCATATGCTTCGGCAGTGGGATTGATTATGTACACCATGACATGTATAAGACCAGATGTGGCATACTCACTAGGAGTAGTGAGTAGATACCAATCTGATCCAGGAGAAAAATACTGGCAAGTTGTTAAGACAATCCTTAAGTATTTGAGAAATACTAAGGACCAGTGGTTAGTCTATGGAGAGTCTGATTTGAAACTTGTTGGATATACTGATTCCAGTTTCCAATCAGATCATGATGATAGCAAAAGTATATCGGGTTTCATGTTTATCCTGAATGGTGGAGCTGTTTGCTGGAAAAGTTCCAAGCAACATAAAGTGGCAGATTCGGTGTACGAGGCAGAGTACATCGCTGCATCAGATGCTGCGAAAGAAGCTGTGTGGCTGCGAAAGTTCATCTCCGAGCTTGGAATGACACCTTCCATAGATGGACCAGTCCTGTTGTACAGTGACAGCACTGGTGCCATAGCTCAAGCAAAGGAACCATGAGCACATCAGCGCACCAAGCACATACTACGCTGGTTTCATCTTATTCGAGAGATTGTAGACCGAGGTGACATAAATCTTCAGAAGATTGATGGAAAGGAAAACCTAGGTGACCCATTTACTAAAGCACTCAGCATCAAGGAGTTTGACAACTATAAGTTGAAGATGGGTATTAGATACTGTAATGAGTGGCTTTACGCTAAGTGGGAGTTTGTTGGGAATTGTATCCTAAAGCCAATCATTTGATGATTGTGCTAATGTAAATTATATATAAATTGATATATTAATAAAAGTTATTTGGCAGTTTATTCATTACAAGAACATCTTCTTAATACTCCTGATTGTAATGAAGCCCTTAGGATCTTCCTTCACGATAAAGGAGGATTTATCTTTAAAGGTCCTCAAAAAGGTTCGCGACCATTTGATATACTATGACAGGGCCATAGTACTATCAATTATAGGACGTTGTATATCATATTTATTGGTTGTCCTCTTAACCAAGGAGTGTAGAGACACTGGTATGACATACAGGTGAAAGTGTAGGAGTACATTTCACTGAACGTGACTCATTTCCGGATACTCTACTGTCAAGAGTTAATCTGAGAAGATATAGGTATAAGTATCCTTCAGACCTGAAGATCACAACCAGTGGCTTACAAGCAACTCATTGTACTTAGGTGCCGGACCACCTGGATTTCTAATCCAGCTATGAAAGGTTACTGGGTGCAGTCAAGTACTTGTGGCAGTCAGTTGTGGATCAAGATGGAATTTGACTTATCCCGTTGATAAATGCTTGTGTTTCAATTTAGCAAGACCTTGGCCAAGGCACTTCATGTGAAAGTCACATGATCACTAAAATTGAAATCACTTTATGGATTTGCTATTTAGAGTTGATAGGCTCTTAAGTCATCCTTAGCATTTGTGGTCAAGAGAATGAATTATATGGTAACTGTTTCTTAGGGTTCTTGGAGTTTGCTCGGCAACTCTTCGACCTATCCGGACGTTGGGTTCCATTGCTAGATGGGCACATCGATTAGTATAGAAAGTTGTTTCTATGCTATCGGCTTAGGTTCGAACCTAGAGAATCACACGCATAGAAGTTTTCTAGGATGATCTGTTTGCTGATCAACGATTGAGAATCGTATATAATTTAATTAATCAATTTGATTGATTGAATTATCTCAATTGGGTTAAGTACAATTGAAAAAAATTCAATTTGGTTTAAGTCTATTAGAAGGACTAGTCAATTTCAAATATGGATTTAAAATTAGACTTGATTTGGATTTAAATAGATTCAGGACTAGCCAAATTTGATTTGGGCTAGGACCATGATCTATGTGGGTTCAGTCCAATAAATTCAGATTGGCTTAAACCAAAAACTAAACCCAAACCTCTCGCATAAGTCTGAGAGATTAAATTCACATATAGAATTTAATGTCTTGCATTAATCTTCTCCAAACAATTCCGTCGGAATTCTAAAGTGTTAGAATAAATGCGCCTCTTTGTATTAACCAAGCGCTACAGTTCGATGACTCTTTGGTTTTTACCGAACGTCGGAATTAACCAAGCGCTACGGTTCGACGACTCTTTGGTTCTTTACCGAACGTTGGAATTAACCAAGCGCTACGGTTCGGCGTCTCTTTGGTTTTCGCCAAGCAGCAGAATTCTAAATGTTAGAATTTAATGGGCTGGCTAAAAAGAGACTATAAATAGAGGACATCCCTCACCAGATTACATAGAAGAGAAAAACAACACACGATATATCATAAATTGATTTTCTAAAGAATTAGAATAGAAAATCCTGGTGATTCTGGTGCTAACGGAAGTGTGGAGGATCCTAGAAGAAGAATTCAAGTAGGATGATTCAAGATCAGCAAAGTCGTTTTCCGCGAGCTAGCACTCCCGGAAATCCGATCATTTGGGGCTTCGCGTGGACGATACTAGAGGCCGGACGATTGAACGGCTACAGAGCACAAAAGGATTTACCAACTACCCTTAAGGTAAGTGATATGATCCCTAGATCTTAAGGCATGCTTCAAGATAAGAAGTATGACTTCTTGCCTTGAAGATCAAGACATGATCTTGATAGTTTTATTTATATGCATATTTTGGATCAATCGATCTTATATACAAGGCAAAGATATGATCTTGATGCATGTTAGATAGATTAGTATGTAATCTTTAAATTTTCGTATTGATAATTGTCATCAATAATTTAAAACATGCATGCCTCGAAGATTGTTTCTTCCTTCACTGCATGGCAGTTGCAGGGAGCTAATAGGTCACATGGATGGGAGCCCGAGAGGTCCAGGGCTGAGGGGAACCCTGGGGATCCGAGGCCGGGGGGACCGCGGAGGTTCGAAGCCAAGGGGACTCCGAGGTTCGAGGCCGAAGGGACTTCGGAGGTCCGAGGCCGCGGAGGTCCAAGGCCGAAAGGACCCTAGAGGTTCGAGGCCGAGGGGACCGCGGAGGTCCGAGGCCAAAGGAAACTCCCCGTTAGCCTCTTATCTCATCAATTATAACGAAGCTCGATCAGCCACATCATAAAGCAACAATCAATAGAGCAGGTAGACCAATCAATGTCATTATATGCTTCTAAGTTTAATTGAAATCAAATCCTTAAAGAAGCCTACAAGTAATAATAGCTTTTAGGTAATACAATATGCATTTAAAAGTAACCTAATGACCTTTAATCAAAGACTACATGAATTCAACAGCTTGATTTATAGTTTTTTTTTTTTTAAGCCTGACTCGGGAAGAGTAAGGCATGTGTGAATGCACATCATTAATAATAATATAAAATAGACTTTGCTCCTTTAAACTAGAAAACAAATACATAGCCCTTTTATTTTTAAATTGAAAATGAGATATTCATATTAATCTTTATCCTATATATTTATATAAATATAAGAATAAATAATTAAAATATTATGAGACTATATTTTATTATGACCTAAGTATTAAAATCTAATAATTTTAATTTCATATATATATATCATGAAGGATTCTTAATTTAAATATCATATCATATATTTTAATATATTGATACAATAAAAATTATTATTTTTATCTACTTGATGTATAGGTTAAAATATAAAAACATATGATTTTTTTATTTCTTGATATTTTCAGTTGTATAAATAATAATAAATATTGTGAATCTATGATCTAAATATTTAATTGTTAATTTGATATTTAATAGGAGTAGATATCCTTTTCTCAGGAAAGGAGCATTGTCCTTTCTATTTGATAAGTAGTGGATGAATTAATATTAATAGTATAAATTAGTATAATTTTTTATATAGTTGGGAAAAGGATGGATTTTGAGTTGTTCGCATAGCATTCTTTATTAAGAGATTTGCCCTTGTCTGGCCACGTTGCTCTTATTAATGCTTGTTTGTCCGACTCCCGCTTGTCTCCGCATGGACCCTTCTACAGTGAAGCAGGAAACGATGGAACGTTAACCTTTGATAATGTGTCATTATCATTTGAAATCAAAAATATTTGATATTTTTATGTGATTTAAAACAACCAAAAGATTCAAAATCTCGGTTAAAATGAAGATGAGTGCAGGACACAATCCAGGGCCATCAATACTATCTCACAAACTTTACGGAGCAACCTTCTGCATATTATTTAAATTGATGCATAGTTATAACAATAACAGTAGGAAATAAAAGTTATTTTTGAATCAACTTAGACGAGTGGCTAGGTCTAATTCAAAAGAACCAGATGCAGTTATGAAGCCAGCTCTCCAACTAATGAACTCCACCTCGAGGGGATTGCTTATAAAGTGTTAAGATATACAGTTTCCATGAACTCTGCCCAAAATTTAAGCACATTTTGCCCCATATAAAATACACCATTGCCTAGTAAATCGCATCTCATTTGGCTGTAAAATATTTGAAAAATTTGCAAGCTATTGTACTGGTAGGTAAGTCATTGGTTATATAATGCTATAGCTTAAATATGAACAGCGTGATTTTTTTCTTTCTTTTTTTTCTCCAACCATTCTCCAAAGATGATATTACAGTATAGTAAAATTAATATTATCAATACTAATACCCATTGACAAATAAAAAAATTTGCATAACTTGTGCAAAAATTCTTATAAATAAAACAAATATCATTAATATCAATCCCACGTGATGATTTTCTCTTTTCCTCTAATTGTTCTATAATATAATATGATAACAAATTATAATAAATATAAAATTTTAATAATCAAATTTTTGTTAAATATTAAATAATAAGCTTTAATAATAGCTGAGGATATTAATATGATAAATGAAGGACCATACATATGTATGTATAATAGATATGTTGGGTCTCTATTTCCCTAGGATTCTAATTAACTAAATAGAAATGTTTTCGTGATAACGACTAGACCAAAGCCATGTGCTTCTAATAAGCAAATGCCAATCAGGATTGTTGATAATTTTGCCTTAGCATGGACTGTCCTTCACTCTCAGCATTGGTTATTATAGTAATGCATACAATTACATAATAGAAATAGAGTTGAATAAGTATGACAGTTTTATATTGATTTTTTTTTTTTTTTTTTTGCTTTGATCCATAAAGCATATCATTTTAATTTACTCAATACGTCAATCTCATTATTTAGATTAAATAGTATTTTGATCAAATAAAAAGATAAAGATAACAATGTTTTGAGTATCAAAATCCTAGCCTATGGAACCCATTGCTTTCCACCTTTGCGGGAAGACACCCACTTTCTATCAATTTAGTTGGACTCATATGTTTAATTAGAAGAAAGAATGATAACATATCTTTTGAAAATGCGTAATCTATGTTTCCTGAACTTTTCTCTGGCTAAGATTACGAGCTTTGGGCTCTGAATTATACTCTTGGTTATCTTCCACCACTTAAATGTATGATGTCGTTTCGGTCAGAAATCCATCTATAGGTGAAAGAAAACTTCACCGTCCTTCTAGATAGGGTAAGATAAGATAGAGGAGAAGAGGCTCTTTCCATTCATTCGTTCATTTCGGATCCTCTCTTTTATTACAGAAGTGCTTGAGGAAGTTATCAGAAATTATCCTTGTCATGAAGGAATTATGATGACAACTATATAATTATCAACTCCTCGTCCTAACAAACAAGCATCTCATTATGGGTGTTCTAACCTTGATCTCTAACAAATTCTAACATGTTAAATTTAACTTCTTTGGTTTATGATAGGGTTTGTGTAATCCCCCACGTGAAAATAAATGGAAAAGAGGGAGGAGAAGAGAGGCATGGCACGATAGCGACCGGCGTGCCGCCCCTTCCTTCTCCAGCCCCCCTCTCTCCACGATAAATAGAAAGAGAAAGGTGTCTCCTTCGTTCATCCATCACTATCATCTGAACATTGGTACGCCCCCTTCCATTGCTTCATCAAGAGTGAAACAGAGAGAGGCTGAGAGGGAGATCGGGAGGAGTGGGTCCTCCCGTTATTGTGCCCGGCCGCTCGAGGCGGTCGGAGTAGAGCAGTGGAGGGCCGCTGGGCGACCCTTCCTTCGTTACGGAACCAAGCCGGTCCGTGGTTTGGTTTGGGCCCAACGGAGTGCCCATCAGCTCACTGGGCCCTGGCTCCAAACGGCGACCTCCACCAGCATCGGGGCAGCGTCCGATGGGGTTCGGCCAGCCTCCCCCGGCTAGTCTCATCGTTGCCCAAGAAAGAAGAAAAAAACAAGGAAAGAAAGAATGAAAGAAGGAAAGAGAGATGGGGGAGGCAGCCACCGGCGACGACTAGCGCGGGGTCGATTGCCGGTGGCCAACCGAAACCCTGGTTCACTCGAACCAAGGAAGGACGAATAGAGAAACAGAGAGAGAGAGAGAGAGAGAGAGAGAGGGGGGGGAAAAAGAAAAAGGGGCTGGGCCCGGGTTCGGCCCAGTCCAGTTAGCCCTTTTGGGCTAATTTTTCGGGTTCCAAATTGGGCCAGGCCTAATAAAAGGAGGATACGCTTGGATCAGTGTTGATCCTAGTTTCTTTGGATATTTGTATTTTCTCATTTGGGCTTATATATTGGGAGATATTCAAGCCCTAAGTTGGCCTTGGGATTAAACTGGATAGAGTTTAGAAGTCATATTCATATGCTGGAGACTAAAAATTGAAAAATTGATGTTGTAGGTACCCATGTACTTAAGTAGCCGAATTACATTTTTTGATTAGCGCCAGAAGGTAAGTAAGCCATTTATCATAATTTTCATAAATTATTAAAATATAAAAATTATGTATTTAAATACTATATTGATATATAATGCATTATTTGAAAAATGAGAAAATGGATTGGTACTCTTATTTGCAAGTGAGCATTTACTATGATCATTTTATTATTTATTATATTTATAAATAATTTGGTACCTATGTGGATACGGATCAATTGGCATGGTATTTGAAATTGCTAAAGGTTTTACAAATATACATGTGTATTTGACATGTTTAAATCACTGTAATTATGAAAAGTATATGGATTGCATTTTTGCAATTGTTGGCCCAGATGGCAACCCAAGAGGGGGGTGAATTGGGTTCTTTAAAAATTTTAACACTTTGAAAATATTTTGATTGATATAAAGATGCTCAAATGAACTAAATTAATTGAAGCTAAGCAAGAATGAGATTGAGAGAGAGAGAGAGATAATATGCACGGCAAACATAAAGATTTTATAGTGGTTCGGTGTATCCAACACCTACGTCCACTCCCAAGCAGCAATTGGGTCCACACTATAATCCACTTGATTACAGCCGAGTTATTTTACAAGCTCACAACCCAAACTTGTTGTTTTCTGAGGTCACAATAAACCCAGCTGGTTTTTTCGGGCTCACCAGCACAAAACCCAACCACAAGCTATCCTTAGCTTGTCCCGAGGTATACTATCTCCACTAATTCAATCCCATGATTGAATTAGTAATCAATAATTTGAAAATAAGTTTACAATACAAGACAGCTCCTTAAATGAGCAAATATGCAACTTAAATAAACAAAGGTAAGAAAAGCATGTTTGAAGCGATTTTGATTTGAGCTTTTCTTCTTTTCTTCTTTTACTCTTCTTCCTTGAATGATTGAATCAGCCTCAGCTTAGATTCCTCACAAAAATCACAGTTGAGAAGTTGGAGAAAAATAGGACTTTTGCTTTCTTTCTTTTACTTGGGAAATCCTTGATTCTGAACTTTGAATGCTTTGGATTTCTCTTGAATCTTTCTTTAAATAATGGGCGTGCACTCAGAGATTTCTCTTTGAAATTTCTCTCTTTTTCACTGAGTATTTTTCTTAATTTTTTTGGTCTACTTTTCAAACGGATGGTTCCCCCTTTTTATAGATCTCTTAATCAAGTTTAGGTGAGAAAAATAGCTGTTACAGAGCAGTTGGATTACTTCTACGCACAAAGAAAACTATCTGTTAGAGATTAGGTAAAAAAATATTACCGTTGGAGTCCGTTCTGACATTTGAAAAATCCGTTCCTAACAGGTTGAAGTCGGCTCCAACTTTTCATGTGTCGGCTCCAAGTCGGGGTGTCCAAAAATAGTAATAAGAAGTTCGTTGAGGAGTCGGCTCCTAAAAAGTTAAGTGTCAGCTCGACGTATTTGGGAGTCGGCTCCAGAATTCAAAGGTGTTGACTCTAACTATGTCCAAAAAACATGCTCTCTGTACTCATGTTAGAGTCGGCTCCAGAAACTCAGGTGTTGGCTCCGCAACTTTCAGATGTCGGCTCCCGAACTCCAGGTGTCAGCTCCTGAAACTGACGCAGAAACCACTTCTCTGTATCTTAGGTTGGAGTCGGCTCCAAAACTCTAGGTGTCGACTCGGACCATGCCGAAATCCTAGAAAAATTCTGATACGCCCTGGGGTCGGCTCCTAACTGTTTGGGTGTCGACTTTAAGTTCTGAACTTAAATAATTTCCTTTCAAATTTGATTCAAAACTTATTCCTTTATTAATTGATCAACCTTAATGCCTGAAACACTTATCAAATATATCAAAAACATGATGAATATACTCATGGCTTTTGTTAATCATCAAAATCAATAATTGGGTCAACAATCTCCCCCTTTTTGATGATGATAAAAACATTGAGTATATGCATGATTAATTAATGAAATTTTTAAAGAAGATAAGTTCTCATAGTTAACCTCTCCCTGAATGAGGTAGCTCCTCCTATGATACTTAACATCTTCTTTCCTTATCATTTAAACTCCATGCATATCAAATTAAGCTCATTTCATTTAATGTTTGATACCAATTGAACTTATTTCATTGAAACTTCTTGATACCAATTAAACTTATTTCATTGAAACTTCTTGATACCAATTTCTTAATGAAATTCATTCAATGTATATATATAATTATCTTCTTTCCCCTTTGTACATTTAATTGTAACTTTTATGCATATAGAAATATCATTTACTTCTCCCCCTTTTTTGTAATCAACAAAAAGGTTAAGAAGTTACAAGTAGAATGGATCAATGCATTAAACATAAGTGAATCAAAACTCAATTCAAGTCATTCTATATCAAAGTTCTAGGATAGCAAATATGATATTCATTAGATATCAAAACATTACATCATAAACTTTCAACTATATCAAAATGTTGCTTTCATTACATCAACATCAAATTCCAATTACATCAAAATTCAAACTAAACTTCAGTACAACAAAGAGGTAGAAACATCAAATTCTAAAACGTCTCTTGAGTTCTTCTAAGAGAGTTCCCATTCCTTCACTTTGAATTCTGATAAACTCATTTAACCTTCTATCAAAGAATGCAGATGCCACAGTGATTTTTTCTTGAAGTTCTGTATTGCATCTTGAATAAGTCTCTGAATCTCCTCCAATTTCTTTGAGTTCCTCAAATATATGCATGAGATCAGACTTCAAAGATTCTGAGGAAGATCCAAGGGTGGACTCAATCTTGCTGACTCTATCATCCAAAGAATAGAACATTTCCCTTAAGCTCATAAGACTACTATCTATCTCAGTCTTCATTTCTTCTTTATGAGTAGCAAATACTCCTTTAAGTTGCTCTAATTGGATAGCTGAAAAACCAGTAGATGACTAAACTGAAGAGGAAGGAGCAGTGGAGCATGAGGTACACAATGACTAGGGCCAGGTGAGTTGTGCCTCCCTGATGGTCTTGCCTCAGAAGGCCCAGGCTCAGAAGTCTCAGCTACTCTATCTTCAGAATGACCTTTCCTCTCCCACTGACCATCCTTCTTCACAAAGCCCATCCGATGAACAGTTGCTAAACTATAGTGATCTGTGTGCCTTAAATTCTTTTTGGGTTCATTTTCAGAAATAACAATACTCTAGCTTTGGAATACTAAAGTCAATATCATACCATAGGGTAAAGTGGATCTTTTCTTATTCCCGACTTCAGCCATATACCAAACCATCATACTAGCCAAATTAATTTGTTGTCCAGTCAAAACACTATCCATTATAACAAAGTCTCACTCTGAGACATATTCAAACCTCCCGGTCTTGGGAAACAAAATCCACCACATATATTATGAAGTAATCTTAACTCAAGAGGCAATTGGTTTGCCCTAATTTCTTCAAACTGAGTGACTTCTCTTCCTAGCATCCTTGATAAAGCATTTGACATTTCACTATGAATGCTTCCAGTAAGCCCAGTAACAGAAATCCCTAAAAGGTTTCCTAAAATTTCCGAGGTTATATGAATCCTTTTCCCTCTTAAGAACTAACTATTCCTCCATCTCCTCTAGACATATTGAAATAAAACTCCTTGACTAAGGCAGGGTAAGTGGGTAAATCAAGGGAACACACTTTATCCCAACCTAGTTCTTTTAACTGTCGCCCAACAGTGAAACCTTCTTCCTCAAAGAAATGAAAGTCTACCTTTCTGCCCATTGTGATTACTCGGCCGGCTAAGGTGTTGATTTGAGGTGAGGAGGGACTTGGAGCAGCACTCGGTGTGGATGATGAGGAAGAGGACGAAGAGCTCGGTAAGGCTGCCTCGCCGGATGTCACTGTTCGTTTCCCGTCATCACCGCTCCACCAAACACGGATCCCCTACGTTTGGGTGCTATTAAGAGCTAAGGAGTGGTTAATTTGAGAGATTTTGGGTTTTAAGAAGAGTTGGAGAGAGTTTGGAAGAATTAGGAGTCGATTGAAATGAAAGAGGAGTCGGCTCTGCCCTAAATAAGTCAATTTGGGACCCCTTGGAGTCGACTCCCAAAGCGAGGTGTCGGCTCCAGATCGCTAACATAGTCAGCGCCTGAAGTGAGTCAACTCGGAAAAAGCAGGTGTCGGCTCCAAAGTCTCAGACAAAACTGGAGTCGACTCCGATACCAGAGGAGTCGGCTCCAAGACAGTTTCAGAAAAAAAAAAAAGAGAGAGAGTTTCAAAGGATCTGAAACATGTCCGGATTGAGATCAAATTTTGGCTGAATAACCTCTGGAATGTGATGAATCAATGGGTTCAAATATCTAGATGAATTGTCCTTAAAATCATGAAAGAAATTTTAAGAAATTGATTGAATTCTAGATAATCATTCCTTAGGTGTATCAAAATCACTCCAATGGATCACAAATCCCTAATTCTCCTCTAAGATAACAAAATCTCTCTTCACTCAAAGGTTTTGTAAATATGTCAGCTAGTTGCTCCTCAGTAAAACATAATCAAGACAAATGTTATTATTAGCTACATGTTCTCTAATAAAATGATATCTAATTTCAATATATTTAGTTCTTGAATGTTATATAGGATTTTTAGTTAAGTTTATTGCACTTGTGTTATCACATCTAATAGGAGTTTTATCAAGTGTTATACCATAATTTTCAAGTTGTCGCTTAATCCAAAGGATTTGAGCACAGCAACTTCCAGCTGCAACATATTCAGCTTCAGCAGTAGATAATGCAACTGAATTTTGCTTTTGCTAAACCAAGAGATTAAGTTACTTCCTAAAAATTGACATGCACCACTTATACTTTTTCTATCTAATTTACAACCAGCATAATCAGAATCAGAATAAGCAATCAAATTTAATGTGGAGTCTCTAGAATACCATAATCCTATATTTTTAGTTCCACTTAGATATCTTAGTATTCTTTTTACAACAATTAAATGAGATTCTTTAGGTTCAGATTGATATCTAGCACAGACAAACAGCAAACATAATATTAGGTCTACTTGCAGTTAAGTAAAGTAGAGATCCGATCATACCTCTATAATGCTTTTGATCAACTTTCTTACCATCTTTATCTTTATTCAATTTGCATAAAGGACTCATAGGTGTTCCAAGGGGTTTGATTGATTTCATTCCAAACTTCTTGAGAATTTTCTTTGTGTACTTTGTTTGGTTGATGAAAATCCCCTCTTTACTTTGTTTGATTTGAAGTCCTAGGAAGAAATTGAGTTCTCTCATCATGCTCATCTCGAATTCACCTGCATTAACTTAGCAAATTCTTGACACAAAAGATTGTTAGTAGCACCAAAAATAATATCATCTACATATATTTGTATTACTAATAAGTCTTTATCTTTTCTTTTCAAAAATAAGGTTTTATCTACATTTCCCTAGAAAAATTATTTTCAATTAGAAAGTTGCTTAACCTATCATACCAAGCTCTAGGTGCCTGTTTTAAACCATATAGTGCTTTGTGTAATTTAAAAACATGGTTTGAAAATTCATGATCTTCAAAACCTGGTGGTTGTTCTACAAAAACTTTCTCATTTATAAATCATTTAAAAATACTTTTAACATCCATTTGAAATAAATTAATGTTCATATGACATGCAAATACAAGTAATAATCTAATTGCTTCTAATCTAGCTACATGTGCAAAAGTTTCATCAAAATCAATTCCTTCTTCTTGATTATATCCTTTTGCAACTAATCTAGCTTTATTTCTAATTACTATGCCATTTTCATCTAATTTATTTGTAAATACCCATTTAGATCCTATAACTGAGTGACCTTTAGGTCTATCAACTAAGGACCATACATTATTCCTAGTAAATTGATTTAATTCCTCTTTCATTGCTAACATTCAATTACTATCTTTTTCAGCTTCTTCAATAGTTTTAGGTTCTATTTGAGATACAAATGCAATATGATTATTAATATTTCTCATAGATGATCTAGTTCTTACTCCTTGAGATGGATCACCTATAATCAATTCCTTTGGATGACCATAGGCATATCTCCAATCTCTTGGCAGATCTATATCATTACGAGTAGTATCGATAACATCAATCCTAGGAGAATCATCATCTTTAGCTTCTTGTTCATGGTCTGAAGATACATCTATATTCAATTTTTTAATATCTCTCTTTAGCAAATTTGTATCTTCCTCATCATCAATCTTTTCAGAACTTGATGCTAAAGATTCATCAAAAACTATATGAATAAATTCTTCTACAATTAAGTTCCTCTTATTAAATACTCCATAGGCTTTACTAGTTGTTGAATATCTAAGAATATGCCTTCATCAGATTTTGCATCAAATTTCTTAAGTTGTCCTTACCATTATTATGAATGAAACATCTACAACCAAATGCATGAAAATAACTAATATTTGGTTTTCTATCATGCCATAGTTCATAATGTATTTTCTTAAGGATTGGCCTAATTAAAGCTCTATTTAAGATATAACATGCCATGTTTATAGCTTCCACCCAGAAGTACTTCGGAGTTGGCTTTCACATAGCATGGTACGGGCCATGTCTTCTAGTGTTCTATTCTTTCTTTCTATGACTCTTTTGTTGTGGTGTTCTAGGTGCAGAAAAATTATAATGAATGCCATGTTCAATGTAGAAATTTTCAAATAAATGATTTTCAAATTATGTGCCATGATCACTTCTAAGAGACACTATGTGTTATTTTTCTCATTAGTGACTTTCTTGAAGAATTTCAAAATATCGAGAAAGTCTCATCCTTGTGAGCCAAAAATAATACCCAAGTGAATCTAGAATAATCATCTACTATCACAAGACCATATTTCTTTCCTCCTAGACTAGTGGTTCTAGTAGGTCCAAAAAGGTCCATGTGAAGTAGCTCTAGTGGCCTAGAAGTGAAAACAATATTTTTAGATTTGAAAGAGTTTCTAGTTTGTTTTTCAAATTGACATGCATCACAAATTCTGTTATTTTCAAAATCTAACTTTGGAAGACCTTTAACTAAATCCATTCTAATTAATTTTAAATCAAGTGTATGCTTGCATGACCTAATCTACAATGCACAACCATCCGATCTCATTAACCTTAGCATTATCAGCAATTAAGCAATGATTACTAGTAGACAAATTGTCTAAATCTATTAAGTATACATTGCCATTTCTATTCCAACAAATATAATGCTATTGTCAATGGGATTAGAAACAGCACAGATAGAAGCTTCAAAGAAAACCTTAAACCTTTATCACACAATTGGCTAATACTAATTAAATTATGTTTTAAGCCATCTACATATAAAACATTTTCTATAAAAGTGGATGAAGTTATTTGAATTTTACCAAATCCCATAATTTGGCCTTTACCATTGTCTCCAAATGTAACAACTCCTCCTCTTTTATCTTCAAGGATGATGAATTGCTCCTTGTCACCCGTCATGTGCCTTGAACAGCCGCTATCAAGATACCACTTTCATTTTAATCTTTTGGCTGCAAGACACTCCTGCAAAATATCAAACTTTTTTTTAGGTACTCAAGCTTTCTTGGGTCCTTCATGGTTAGTAGCAATAAAGATTGTTCCTTTCGGAACCCATATTTTCTTTCCTTTATTTTTTAAATTTTTGCTAGTTTTCTTAATATTGCATTCATATGATTTATGTCCTTTTAAACCACATTTGAAACAATAATATTAGGTGATTGACCAGCACATATAAAGATATTTTTCAAGGATTTTTGCTTTCTAAGAGGATTATATCGTAATCCTGCCTTGTCAAAAATAGCCTTTTGGCTATCTAAAATCATGTTTAATTTTGAAGAACTTAAGGTAAATCTATCAACTATATCCTTATATTTATCAACCTCTTTCTTTAGATTAAGGTTCTCATTTGAAACCAATTCCTTTTCTTTTATAACGTCTTCTTTTTCAGATTTCAAGTCTTTAATTTCTAGAGCTAATTTATTTTTCTCTTTAAGCAGGTTTACATTTTCAATTTTTAAAGATTTGCTTTTCTTTTTCAAAAATTTAAAATCATCAACTAATTCATTAAATGCTTCAAATAATTCTTCAAATGTAAAGTCATGAGTTTCAGAACTTACCTCATCATCTCTTTTGCCATGAAGCAAATGTTTGCAACTTCCTTTTTTCCTCCTCGAAGAGGATTCTTTACTGTCACTCCATGTTGCAACATAAGCTTTCTTCTTCTTTTTGTAGGCTTTCTTCAATTAAGGACAATCATATCTGAAATGCCCCGGTTTCTTACATTCATAACATATGAGGGGTTCTTTTTCCTTGTCCTTGTCCTTCTCTTTTTCTTTTTCATCTTCCATTTTTGTTCCATACCTTTTCTTATGGAAAGGTCTCCTTCTTTGCATAAATCTTTTAAATTTCTTAGTAAGGAGTGCAGTCTCATCATTATCATCTTCATCCTCACTGCTGTTTTCCTCAATTTCTACAGCCTTAAGAGCAATAGTTCTATTCTTCTTGACGTCTTCCTCTATATGCTGCTTCATTGTTAGTTCATGGGTCATCAAGGATCTAAATAGCTCCTCCAAAGGTAATGTATTTAGGTCCTTAGCTTCTTGGATTACGGTCACCTTTGCTTCCCATGACCTTGGAAGAGACCTAAGAATTTTACGAACCAACTCAGAGTTAGTATAGGTCTTACCAAGACTCTTCAAGCCATTTACAATATCAGTAAATCTAGTGTACATGCATGTGATAGTTTCATTTTGTTCCATGCTAAACAATTCATATTTATGCACTAAGATATTAATTTTGGACTCTTTAACTTGATTAGTACCCTCATGGATAACTTCTAATCTATCCTAGATTTCTTTTGCGGAAATACATGTAGAAATTCTATTAAATTCATTAGCATCTAAAGCATAATATAAAACATTTATGGCTTTTGCATTGAGCTGAGCCATTTTTCTATCGTTCTCATTCCAATCCCTACCGAGTTTAGAAACTATTGAACCATCTACTATGTGTGTGGGTGTGCTAGGTCCATTAGTGATTACACTCCATAGTTCATAATCTAAAGCTTGAATAAAGATATCTCATTCTAGCTTTCCAATATCCATAATTTATGCCATTAAATAAAGGAGGTCTATTTGTGGATTGACCTTCAGCAAATGAAGATCCAGCTTGAGCTGCCATTTGGATCTTTGACTCTTGATCATTGGATCAAACAAGAAATGAGTACTAGCTCTGATACCAATTGTTGGCCCAGATGGCAATCCAAGAGGGGGGGTGAATTGGGTTCTTTAAAAATTTTAACACTTTGAAAATATTTTGATTGATATAAAGATGCTCAAATGAACTAAATTAATTGAAGCTAAGCAAGAAGATTGATAGAGAGAGAGAGATAATATGCACGGCAAACATAAAGATTTTATAGTGGTTCGGTGTATCCAACACCTACGACCACTCCCAAGCAGCACTTGGGTCCACACTATAATCCACTTGATTACAACCGAGTTATTTTACAAGCTCACAACCCAAACTTATTGTTTTTCCGGGGTCACAACGAACCCAGCTAGTTTTTCCGGGCTAACCAACACAAAACCCAATCACAAGCTATCCTTAGCTTGTCCCGAGGTATACTACCTCCACTAATTTAATTCCCTGATTGAATTAGTAATCAATAATTTAAAAATAAAGTTTACAATACAAGACAGCTCCTTAAATGAGTAAATATGCAATTTAAATAAACAAAGGTAAGAAAGCCTATTTGAAGCGATTTTGATTTGAGCTTTTCTTCTTTTCTTCTTTTCCTCTTCTCCCTTGAATGATTGAATCAGGCCTCAGTTCAGATTCCTCACAAAAATCGCATTTGACAAGTTGGAGAAAAATAGAGCTTTTGCTTTCTTCCTTTTACTTGGAAAATCCTTGATTCTGAACTTTGAATGCTTTGGATTTCTCTTGAATCTTTCTTTAAATAATGGGCGTGCACTCAGATATTTCTCTTTGAAATTTCTCCCTTTTTCACTGAGTATTTTTCTCGATTTTTTTGGTCTACTTTTCAAACGGACAGTTCCCCTTTTTATAGATCTCTTAATCCAAGTTTAGATGAGAAAAATAGCTGTTACAGAGCAGTTAGATTGCTTCTACACACAAAGAAAACTATCCGTTAGAGATTAGGTGAAAAAATATTACCGTTGGAGTCCGTTCTGACATTTGAAAAATCTGTTCCTGACAGGTTGGAGTCGGCTCAAACTTTTCATATGTCGGCTCCAAGTCGGGGTGTCCAAAAATAGTAATAAGAAGTTCGTTGAGGAGTCGCTCCAAAAAAGTTAAGTGTCGGCTCGACGCATTCGGGAGTCGGCTCCAGAATTTAAAGGTGTCGACTCTAACTATGTCCAAAAAACATGCTTTCTGTACTCAGGTTAGAGTCTGCTCCAGAAACTCAGGTGTCGGCTCCGCAACTTTCAAGTGTCGGCTCCCGAACTCTAGGTGTCGGCTCCAGAAACTGACGCGGAAACCACTTCTCTGTATCTCAGGTTGGATTCGGCTTCGAAACTCTAGGTGTCGACTCCGACCGTGCCGAAATCCTAGAAAAGTTCTAATACGCCTTGGGGCCGACTTTAAGTTCTGAACTTAAATAATTTCCTTTCAAATTTGATTCAAAACTTATTCCTTTATTAATTGATCAACCTTAATGCCTGAAACACTTATCAAATATATCAAAATATGATGAATATACTCATGGCTTTTGTTAATCATCAAAATCAATAATTGGGTCAACAGCAATGATACATGCTATTTGGCAAATGTAACATGAAAATGATACTTTATATATGCGATAATATATCCCACCATGGTCCGCTATGATATGATATGATATGATGTAATATATTGCATGACTCACTTGACACCGGGATCCAACTCCATAAGGGGGTATATGGAGAACACATGCCCATGAGGTGTGCTGTGATAGGATATAGCAATATTATGCCATATGGCATCAGGACCCACCTCCATGGGAGGAATATGTGGAGGACACACACTCATAGGGTGTGTTGTAGCAGGATATGATATGATGTGAGTTCGTGATGCTGGTTCCAGGACCCTGACTCCTAGGGGATATTTATGAAGGTTACACCCGAGGGGGATTACACCCGAGGGGGGTGTTCTGTTTATGAGGACATAGTGTGTGACCGTGGGATATTAGTATAAAATTACATGCTATTTCCAGTGGCATAGTGGTTTTGTTCTGAAATTGTATATTCTTAAAATGCTATATAGCATTCGCTTCCAAAATTATTTTGAGCATATGAATACATGTTTTGATAACATGGTAAAATGTATTTGAAATGTGGAAGCTTGACAGGTGTTTATTGTGAAAATTTTGAGTTGATAAAAGCTTAAAATAATTATATTATATTATAGTTGGCTTACTTATTGAGTGTGAGCTTATTTAAATCTCACGATGTTTTTCAAAGCCATAAAATGAAGATGGGGATATGGGGTAGTTGGAGCAGTTATCAGAATAACTTAGATTCAACACTTTGTTGTAACCCCATTGATTTATGTATTTTGGCATGTAGCCTAAAACATATTATTATGGTTTGTATTAAGAATGCTTTGAATTTGGATGATATGTTATTACCCCTTCTGGTATTAAGTGTTATATTTCAGGATGCCTTGCATGCCAGGCATACGGTGGATTGTCATCCTTACATCCAATATTGGGTCTGAAGCATGGCAGTTTATCTTGAATCTCACTTCACCTGACCTATAGGTTTGACCTTCATCAACCTAACGATAATGAATAGTGATGAACAACAAGCATGGTGACTTAACAGACAAACATATAGCATACATGATATGTGGGAAATCAAAAAGGGAAGTAGTACAGCATCCATTTCAGAGTGCTCGGTTTGAGGGGAATATCACCCACAAAAAGGGCAAGGTGTGGACTGTGTAAACCTCATACAAACCAAAGAAAAGACCGACAAAAAAATGCGGATAGAAAGAAGTGCACCGAAACTCCAAACAAACGTTGAAACATAGATAAATGAAAGGCAAAGTAAAAGTTTGGTACAAGGCTGAGCTCGAAGTTGAAGTTTGGTACAGGACTGAGCTCATAACTATGGTTCTGAAGAAATTAGTTATCTATAGATACAACAATAACAACAAGAATTTAATTTCAAACTAATTAAAATTAATTAAATTAATATGACTCATAAGTTTGATATGATGATAATTAAAATTAAGTATAAATAAATGCAAAAAATTCTTTAGTAAATTATTCGTGAGAAAAAAAAGATAGAAGAGAAATTTGAGAGAGAAGGAAAAAGACACGGGTGTGCAACCGGGTACATTTCATAACCATGCATAAAAATTATCAGTGCATCCTACAAAGTCATGAGGCCATTAAATTCTTTTGTATTGAAATCTGGGCTATAAAGATAGTCCACAAACATCACCCAGATGTATATATATTGTGTGTGTGTGTTATCTTTTTGGTTCTCATAAACATGAATCAAGCCTGAATACATGCAAAAGATAAATCAACCTGACAACGTGCATCACTAATGCTTTCATTGATGACTCATCACTCTGCATGGGACTATATCCCAAACATATGGAAGAACAGGTTCCCTCGACCCAAGAGGAGATTAACTAACCATGAATAGGTATATGGTGAAACTAAATCAGATATGTGCTTCAAAACTGCCAACTGAACAAACCATACACATGTATGCTTAAGGTTATTCCAGAAGTCCTAGAGTATGCATCTAGTTTCTGTATTTGGAATAGACAGAAGATTAAACACATACACAAATGAAGCCTATGCCATCTCCGGAAAATAATTACGGTAACAACCACATAGGTACTGACAATAATAGGCAGAATCAAAATTTCGAGTGATGATAATTCTGTTTCAAGAGAGAAGAATTAGATGCAGAATGTATGACATTGTGACTCAGTGCCAATATAGGAAACTTTATAATCCAACACCAAGAGAATATTGTGCTTAAAGAGACATGAGCAGATTGCAGTTCTACATTTAACTAACAGAATGCGTTAGGATTTTCACTAGAGATTAAAATGATGAAAAATATTATCTTTCGTTACAATTTTTAGTTTTGTATGGCTCAAATGATCAAAACCAATTTCTCAACTCAACTCAACTCATCTAAGCCTTTTCCCAACTACATAGGGTCGGCTACATAAATATGCTTTCTCCACTCTTTTCTATTTAGGACCAAGTCGACATTCAAATTATAAATAGTTATTTCTGTCCATATTAATTTAGGTCTACATTTATCCTTATAATAGATTGTTAAAAGATCATTCTTTCTAACTGAAGCATCTAAAGGTCTACGTTGTATATGTCTAAACCACCGCAATTGATTTTCTCTCATTTTATCTTCAATTGAAACTACTCCTATCATTTCTTTTATATATTTATTTCTAATTCTATCTTTTAAAGTTTTACCACGTATCCATATTAACATACGCATTTCTATTACACTTAATTTATTCACATGTTGTTTCAATATTGCCCAACATTCTGTTCCATATAGCATTAGCTGGCCTAATAGCAGTTTTATATAATTTTCTTTCAATTTTAATGAGATGCGCCGATCATACAATAATCTTGAAGCACTCCTCCACTTAATCCATCCTGCTTTAACTCTATGATTCACATCTTCACCTATTTCACCTTCTTGCTAAATAATTGATTTCAAATACCTAAATTTTTTACTCCTTAATATCTCTTGGCTTACAATCTTCATTATTTCTTCATTTGTATTTCTACTTCCATTAAAATTGCATTTCATGTACTCAATTTTAGTTCTACTAATCTTAAAACCTTTAGGCAGTGTTTGATATAGGCGATAAGGAGGGATATCCCCCTTTATCCCCAAATGCTATAACTAGAGGGATAGGTCTGAAAAAGTTTAACCAGAGGGGATAACCCATGTTTAACCATGGGTTATCCCCTAAACTTATTCCCTAGGTGTTAGCCCAGATGGCAACCCAAGAGGGGGGGTGAATTGGGTTCTTAAAAATTTTAACCTTTTAAAACTATTAGCTTTGAAATAATTAAGTGCAGAATAAATTTCAATCACAAATGAAGAGATAGAGAGAGAGACAATTAAAGCACGGCAAAACAAGAATTTTATAGTAGTTCGGTGTATCCAACACCTACACCCACTCCCAAGTTTCACTTGGGTCCACACTATAATCAACTAGATTACAGCCGAGTTGTTTTACAAGATCACAACTCAAAACTTGTTGTTTCCCAGGGATCACAACGAACACAGCTGGTTTTTCGGGCTCACCAGCATAAAACCCTAACACAAGCTAATCTAGCTTATCCCGAGGTATACTACCTCCACTAATTCAATCCCCCTGATTGAACTAGCAAAAACAAGAAAGAATAATGTTTACAATAACACACAGCTCCTTAAATGAGCAAATATTCAAAGTAAATAAACAAGTTTAGAAAAGCCTGATTTGAAGATGATTGGATTTGAGCTTTTCTTCTTTTCTTCTTTTTCTCTTCTCTTTTGAGATGTTGAATCAAACCTTAGCTCCGATTCTTCATAGATGTTGCATATGAGAAGTTGGGAAATCACAAAAACAGGGCTTTTTCTTCTTTTGGAAAATCCTCTGATTTTTCAAGTTAAACGCCTTGGATTTCTCTTTGAGCTTTTTGGAGTGGAAGAATTTGAATGTGGATTCTTTTCTCTTGATTTCTTGCTCAAGATCTCTCGGATTTTTTCAATATGATTTCTCTATATTTTCTGTTTTTCTTTTTTTTTTCAAACTAACGCTCTTCCCCCTTTTATAGATTCCGTTTAATCCATTTTTTGGGTGTGAAACTAGCCGTTGGAATGTACCTAGAAAGTTTTTCCATACATGAAATATAGCCGTTAGGGGTTAGGTAAAGAAAATATTACCGTTTGAGCTGATCTGGCAATTTAAAAATCCGTTCCTGATAGGTTGGAGTCGGCTCCAACTTTTCAGGTGTCGGCTCCAAGTCGTGTATCCAAAAATAGAAAGTTCTGAGTTGTTGAGGAGTCGGCTCCGAAAAAGTAAAGTATCAGCTTGCCATGTTCAAGTGTCGGCTCCAAAAAACTGTAAGTGTCGGCTCCAAGGTAGTCAAAAATCATGCGTTCTGTCCCTGTATCGGAGTCAGCTCCAGACACTGTAAGTGTCAACTCGAAACTCTGGGTATCGGCTTGGACCGTATCAAAAATCAAAAAGACATTTGATTGGCCATGGAGTCGGCTCCAGACTTTCTAGGTGTCGACTCCAGGCTCTGAATTTTGAAACTTACCTTTGGCACTTGATTCAAAACACATTTCTTGATGCCTTTTGATTAAACAAATATTTTTAAGCCCTGAAACACTTGTTAAATTTATTAGTAACACAATGAATATACTCAATTCCTTTATTAATCATCAAAATCAATAATTGGGTCAACAATCTCCCCCTTTTTGATGATTATAAAAACATTGAGTATATGCATAGGATTCTCAAATCAAAATTTTCAAAGATGTGATCCTCACAGGTAAGCTCCCCCTGAATAAGGTAGCTCCCCCTATGAAGTTCAATTTAACAATTATTCTTCTTTTGCTTTACATTTTAGTGTATGATACCTAGAATTCAGTTATAGCAATTTTCACTTAAGCTTATTTAAATTAATGCATATCCAAAATAATTTAATACCAATCAAATACCAATCAAAGCATAACTAATCAATGCATATACGACATAACTTTCTCCCCCTTTTTTGTAATCAACAAAAAGATTAAGAAGAGTAAAATGATAAAATTGATAGATCAAAAGATAATTTCATTACATCAAAAAGTCAGGTATTACAAAGTGAAACTGTTTATTGTCAAACATCAACCTATTCTTCATTACATGAAAATTTAAAGATAAACATACTTCAACTATTCTTCATTAAAACAACATCAAACTACATTAATAAAGTCATACATAGCAAGATAATCACATATTCTTTCTAATAAGTCTTTGTAAGTCTTCTAGAATTCTTCTCATCCCGTCGCTCTGAGTTCTTATAAATTCTTTTAACCTTCTGTCCACAAATGCACATGCAGTCATAATCTTATCTTGAAGTTCAGCATTGCATCTGGAGTAGGTTTCTGAGTCTCCATAAATATCCTTAAGTTCTTCAAATATGTTCTTTAGATCATTCCTTAAGGATTCAGCAGATGAGCCAAGAGTGGACTCAATTTTTCCAATGCGATCATCCAAAGAATAAAGAGTCTCTTTAAATTCATAAATTGACTGTCAAACTCAATCTTCATTTCTTCCTTCTGAGCAGCAAGTAGACTTTTAAGTTGCTCCAATTGAAGGTCTGAAAATCCGACAGATGAAGTAGATGAAGGTATCAAAATTGGAGCAAGAGCAGGACTGCCAGGCTGTGGAGAAGGAACCCTCACAGACGGACCAGCCTCAAAAGGTGCAGAAGACCTATTTCAGTGGCTCTCTCATCCAAACTGCCTTTCCTCTCCCATTGTCCATTAACCTTCACAAATCCCATCAATGAACTGTAGCCAAACTATAGTAGTCAGTATGCCTAAGGTTCTTGGAAGGCTCATTATCCAAAATCACAACTCCTTGGCTCCTGAAAACCATAGTTAAAATCATACCGTAGGGTAGGGAAGATCTCCTTTTTCCTTCAGCCTCGGCCATATAGAAAATCATCATTGCAGCAAGGTTTATGGGTTGACCAGTCAACACACTATCCATCACCACTATGTCTCGCTCCGAGACATACTCAAATCGTCCGGTCTTAGGAAATAAAATTTTGCTGCAAATATTATGAAGTAACCTCAACTCCAAGGGCAATTGGTTAGCCCTAACCTCTTCAAATTCTGTTACTTCTCTCCTAACATCCTTGACAGAGCATCTGACCTCTCACTGTGAATATCTGCTACTAATCCGATGATAGGAATGCTTAGAAGATTTCCTAATTTCTGAAAAGTAAGGTGGACTCTTTTACCTCTAACAGAGCTTACGATCCCACCATCACCTCTTGACAAATTGAAGTAGAACTCCTTGACTAGGGCCGGATAGGTAGGAACATCTAATGAGTACACTTATCCCAACCTAGCTCTTTGAGTTGATTTCCAATTGAAAAACCCTCGGACTCAAAGAATTTGAAATCGACCTTTCTACCCATGGTAATTACTCTCCCGGCTAAGGTATCTACCTGAGGAGAAGAAGGGCCTGGATTGTCCGATTGGGTTGCAGAATCCTCGCTCGGAGATGGCTCGCGGATGGGTCGCCTCGCCGAACGCTTCCCAGTCGTCACGGGCGCTCCAAGTACAGATCCTCTCCGCTTAGGTGCCATTTAGATCCTTAGGAAAGTTCGAATAGAGTGGAATTTGAGTTGGGAAGGTTTTGAGAGAGTTTGGGAAGAGTTTGGTTAAGAATTGAAAACGAATGAAATGACGAAGTGTCGACTCTGCCCTAATAAAGTCGATTTGGGACCCCCATGTGTCGACTCCCGCAAAGTCGGGTGTCGACTCCAAATCGCTAACACAGTCAGCGCTCGAACTGGAGTCGGCTCCACTTATACGGGTGTCGGCTCCAAGGTCAGGGACCGAGAGCGACACAGACGAGGTGTCGACTCCTCAAACTGAGGTGTCGACTCCACTGACAGTTTCAGAGAAAAACAACTGAGATTCAAACATCTGAAACTTGTCAAAATAGGTTCAATAAATTTTAAAAAAAATCTTTGGAATATGAAGAATCAAATTGCTCAGATGACTAGATAATTTGTCCTTAAAATTATGAAAGGATATCAAGAAATTAATAGAAATCTAGATAGTCATTCCTTAGAGTTTCAAAATCATTCCAAAGGGTCACAAATCCCTAATTCACCTCTAAGATAACAAAATCTCTCTTCACTTAAAGGTTTTGTAAATATATCAGCTAATTGTTCTTCAGTATTAACATAATCAAGACAAATTTCATTATTAGCTACATGTTCTCTTAAAGTGATATCTAATTTCAATGTGTTTTGTTCTTGAATGTTGAATTGGATTTTTAGTTAAATTTATTGCACTTGTATTATCACATCTAATAGGAGTTTTATCAAGTGTTATGCCATAATCTTCAAGTTGTCTCTTAATCCAAAGGATTTGAGCACAGCAACTTCCAGCTGCAACATATTCTGCTTCAGCAGTTGATAATGCAACCGAATTTTGCTTTTTGCTAAACCAAGAGATTAAGTTACTTCCTAAAAATTGACATGCACCACTTGTGCTTTTTCTATCTAGTTTGCATCCAGCATAGTCAGAATCAGAATATGCAATCAAGTTTAATGTTGAGTCTCTAGAATACCATAAACCTACATTTTTAGTTCCATTTAAATATCTTAAGATTCTTTTCACAGCAATTAAATGAGATTCTTTAGGTTCAGATTGAAATCTAGCACATAAACAAACAGCAAACATGATATCTGGTCTACTAGCTGTTAAGTAAAGAAGAGATCCGATCATACCTCTATAATATTTTTGATCTACTTTCTTACCATCTTCATCTTTGTCCAATTTGCATGAAGGACTCATAGGTGTTCCAAGTGGTTTGATTGACTCCATTCCAAACTTCTTGAGAAGTTCTTTTGTGTATTTTGCTTGATTGATGAAAATCCCCTCTTTGCTTTGCTTGATTTGAAGTCCTAGGAAGAAGTTGAGTTCTCCCATCATGCTCATTTCGAATTCACCCTGCATTAACTTAGCAAATTCTTGACACAAAAGATTGTTAGTAGCACCGAATACAATATCATCAACATATATTTGTACTACTAATAAATCCTTGTCTTTTCTTTTCAAAAATAGTGTTTTATCAACATTTCCTCTTGTAAAATCATTTTCAATCAGAAATTTACTTAATCTTTCATACCAAGCTCTAGGTGCTTGTTTTAAACCATATAGTGCTTTGTGCAATTTAAAAACATGATTTGGAAATTCATGATCTTCAAAACCAGGAGGTTGTTCAACAAAAACTTCCTCATTTATAAATCCATTTAAAAATGCACTTTTAACATCCATTTGAAATAAATTGATATGCATATGACATGCAAATGCGAGTAATAATCTAATTGCTTCTAATCTAGCTACAGGTGCAAAAGTTTCATCAAAATCAATTCCTTCTTCTTGATTATATCCTTTTGCGACTAATCTAGCTTTGTTTCTAATTACTATGCCATTTTCATCTAATTTATTTCTAAATACCCATTTTGATCCTATAACTGAATGATCTTTAGGTCTATCTACAAGGGTCCAGACATTATTTCTAGTAAATTGATTTAATTCCTCTTGCATAGCTAACATCCAATTATTATCTTTTTCAGCCTCTTCAATAGTTTTAGGTTCAATTTGAGATACAAATGCAAGATGATTATTGATGTTTCTCATTGATGATCTAGTTCTTACTCCTTGAGATGGATCACCTATAATTAATTCTTTTGGATGACCATAGGCATATCTCCAATCTTTAGGAAGATCTACATCATTATGATTTGCATCAACAACATCAACACTAGGAGAATCATCATCTTTAACTTCTTGTTCATGATCTGAAGATACATTTATATTCAATTTTTCAATGTCTCTTTCTAATATGTTTGTATCTTCCTCATCATCAATCTTTCCTGAACTCGATGCTAAAGATTCATCAAAAATTACATGAATAGATTCTTCTACAATTAAGTTTCTCTTGTTAAACACTCTATAGGCTTTACTAGATGTTGAATATCCTAAGAAAATGCCTTCATCAGATTTTGCATCAAATTTTCTAGATTATCTTTACCATTATTATGAATGAAACATTTACAACCAAATGCATGAAAGTAACTTATGTTTGGTTTTCTATTGTTCATAGTTCATAAGGAGTTTTCTTAATGATTGGCCTAATTAAAGCTCTATTAAGAATGTAGCATGCCGTGTTTATAGCTTCCGCCCAAAAGTATTTTGGTAGGTTGCTTTCACATAGCATGGTACGGGCCATGTCTTCTAAAGTTCTATTTTTTCTTTCTACAACTCCATTTTGTTGTGGTGTTCTAGGTGCTGAAAAATTATGATGGATGCATTTTCAATGCAAAAGTTTTCAAATAAATGATTTTCAAATTCAGTGCCATGATCACTTCTAAGAGACACTATGGTGTTGTTTTTCTCATTTGTGACCTTCTTGAAGAATTTCAAAAATAATGGAAAGGTCTCATCTTTATGAGCTAAAAACAATACCCAAGTGTATCTAGAATAATCATCTACAATCACAAGACCATATTTCTTTCCTCCTAGACTAGTGGTTCTAGTAGGTCCAAAAAGATCCATGTGAAGTAGTTCAAGTGGCCTAGAAGTGGAAACAATATTTTTAGTTTTGAAAGAGTTTCTAGTTTGTTTTCCAAATTGACATGCATCACAAATTTTGTTATTTTCAAAATCTAGTTGTGGAAGACCTTTTACTAAATCCATTCTAATTAATTTTGAAATTAGGTGTGTGCTTGCATGACCTAATCTACGATGCCATAACCAACCAATCTCATTCATATTAGCATTATTAGCAACTAAGCAATGATTACTAGTAGACAAATTGTCTAAATCAATCAAGTATACATTGCCATTTCTATTTCAATAAAAAACAATGCTATTATCAATGGGATTAGAAACAGTGCAGATAGAAGCTTCAAATGATACTTTAAAACCTTTATCACATAATTGACTAATACTAATTAGATTATGTTTTAAACCATTAACATATAAACATTTTCAATATATATGGAGGGAGTTATTTGAATTTTACCAAACCCCATGATTTGGCCTTTGCCATTGTCACCAAACGTAACAACTCCTCCTTTTGCTTTCAAGGGTGATGAATTGATCCTTGTCACCCGTCATGTGTCTTGAGCAGCCACTATCGAGATACCACTTTCGCTTTGCTCTTTTGGCCGCAAGACACTCCTGCAAAAATGATCAAGTCTTATATTTAGGTACCCAAGCCTTCTTGGGTCCTTCATGGTTAGTAGCATAAAAGATTGTTCCTTTGGGAACCCATATTTTCTTTCCTTTACTACTTAAATTCTTGTTACTATTTCTTGCTTACATTCATAGGATTTATGGCCTTTCTTGTTACAATAATGACATATAACATCATCTTTATTTGTTCTTTTCTGAAAAAGTTTTTGACAAACTTTTGTTTTATGTTAGGCCTATATCCTAATCCAGCCTTATCAAATAGCTCTTTGATTACTCAATAATAAATTAAGTTTTTCAGAACTATTAGTGAATTTATCAACAATATTTTATATTTATCAACTTCCTTCTTTAATTTATCATTTTCATTGGAGATTGATCTCTTTCTTTGTCAAATTCATTTTCAGATTTCAGCATCTCAATCTCATGAGTAAGATTATCTTTTTCTTTAATGAGAATTGAATTATCATTTTTCAAAAATTTGTATTTCTTTTTCAAGGCTTTAAAATCATCAACTAGTTCATTAAAAGCTTCAACAATTCATCAAATGCGAAATCATCACAAGGGTTTTCAGAACTTACCTCGTTGTCATCGTTTGCCATAAAGCAAATGTTTGCAACTTCTTTTTGTTCTTCCTCTGAAGAGGATTCATCGCTGTCGCTCCAAGTTGCAACATACGCCTTCTTTTTCTTCTTGTAGGCTTTCTTCAGTTGAGGACAGTCATATCTAAAATGCCCTGGTTTCTTACACTCATAACAAATTAAGGGCTCCTTTTCTTTTTCTTTGTCCTTCTCTTTCTCCTTTTCTCCTTCCATTTTTGTTCCAGATTTCTTCTTGTGGAAGGGTCTCCTTCTTTGCATGAATTTCTTAAATTTTCTTGCAAGGAGAGCTGTCTCGTCATCTTCCTCTTCTTCATCACTGCTGCTTATATCCTTTTCTGCAGCTTTGAGAGCGATTGTCTTCTTTTTCTTGACTTCCTCCTCTTGATGTTGTTTCATTGTTAGCTCATGAGTCATCAAGGATCCAAGTAGCTCTTCTAAAGGTAATACATTTAAGTCCTTTGCTTCTTGGATGGCAGTCACCTTCGCTTCCCACGATCTTGGAAGTGACCTAAGACTTTTACGCACAAGTTCAGAATTAGTATAGATCTTACCTAGACTTTTCAAACTATTTACAATATCAGTGAATCTTGTGTACATGCATGTGATGGTTTCAGTTTGTTCCATGCTAAACAATTCATATTTATGCACTAAAATATTAATCTTTGATTCTTTAACTTGATGTACCCTCATGGGTAACCTCTAATCTATCCCAAATTTCTTTCGCGGAAATACATGTAGAAATTCGATTAAATTCATTTGCATCTAGTAACAATATAAAACATTCATAGCCTTGGCATTAAGTTGTGCCAACTTTTTATCATGTTCATCCCATTCCGTTTCCGGCTTAGAAATCACCATGTTATCTACTCTAATTGTGGGTGTGTGTGGACCATTAACTATGATACCCCATAAGTCATAGTCAAGTGCTTGAATAAAAATTTTCATCCTAGCTTTCCAATAACCATAATTAGTTCCATTAAACAAAGGAGGTCGATTAGTGGATTGACCTTCTAAGTAAGATGAACTAGCTTGAGCCGCCATTTGGATCTTTAGCTCTTGATCGTTAGACCAAATTCAAATGAGCACTTGCTCTGATACCAATTGTTGGCCCAGATAGCAACCCAAGAGGGGGGGTGAATTTGGTTCTTAAAAATTTTAACCTTTTAAAACTATTAGCTTTGAAATAATTAAGTGCAGAATAAATTTCAATCACAAATGAAGAAATAGAGAGAGACAATTAAAGCACGGCAAACACAAGAATGTTATAGTTGTTCGGTGTATCCAACACCTATGCCCACTCCCAAGTTCCACTTGGGTCCACACTATAATCAACTAGATTACAGCCGAGTTGTTTTACAAAATCACAACTCAAAACTTGTTGTTTCCCAGGGATCACAACGAACCCAGCTGGTTTTTTCGGACTCACCAGCACAAAACCCTAACGCAAGCTAATCTAGCTTGTCCCGAGGTATACTACCTCCACTAATTCAATCCCCCTGATTGAACTAGCAAAAATAAGAAAGAATAATATTTACAATAACACACAGCTCCTTAAATGAGCAAATATTCAAAGTAAATAAAAAAGTTTAGAAAAGCTGATTTGAAGATGATTGGATTTGAGCTTTTCTTCTTTTCTTCTTTTCCTCTTCTCTTTTGAGATGTTGAATCAAGCCTCAGCTCCGATTCTTCACAGATGTTGTAGATGAGAAGCTGGGAAATCATAAAAATAGGGCTTTTCTTCTTTTGGAAAATCCTCCGATTTTTCAAGTTGAACGCCTTGGATTTCTCTTTGAGCTTTTTGGAGTGGAAGAATTTGAACGTGGATTCTTTTCTCTTGATTTCTTGCTCAAGACCTCTCGAATTTTTTCAATATGATTTTTCTATTTTCCATTTTTCTTTTTTTTTCAAACGAACGCTCTTCCCCTTTTATAGTTTCCGTTTAATCCGTTTTTGGGTGTGAAACTAGCCGTTGGAATGTACCTAGAAAGTTTTTCCATACATGAAATATAGCCGTTAGGGGTTAGGTAAAGAAAATATACCGTTTGAGCTGATCTGGCAATTTAAAAATCCGTTCCTGACAGGTTGGAGTCGGCTCCAACTTTCAGGTATCGGCTCCAAGTCGTGTATCCAAAAATAGAAAGTTCTGAGCTCGTTGAGGAGTCGCTCCGAAAAAGTAAAGTGTTGGCTTGCCATGTTCAGGTGTCGGCTCTAAAAGACTGTAAGTGTCGGCTACAAGGTAGTCAAAAATCATGCGTTCTGTCCCCGTGTCGGAGTCGGCTCCAGACACTGTAAGTGTCGACTCCGAAACTCTCGGTGTCGGCTCCGAAACTCTGGGTGTCGGCTCCAGACCGTATCAAAAATCAGAAAGACATTTGATTGGCCATGGGGTCGGCTCCAGACTTTCTAGGTGTCGACTCCAGGCTCTGAATTTTGAAACTTACCTTTGGCACTTGATTCAAAACACGTTTCTTGATGCCTTTTGATTAAACAAATATTTTTAAGCCCTAAAACACTTGTTAAATTTATTAGTAACACAATGAATATACTCAATTCCTTATTAATCATCAAAATCAATAATTGGGTCAACACTAGGGAACCCAGGAACAATTAAAGTTATCCCTTGATGGCAGACTTGTAATTTTAAAAAGTTGCTTATTCCCTCAGCTATCCCTTGAATAAATGCTATCCTGTACATTTATCCAAGGATAACTTTTGGGGTATCAAACACTACCTTAGATTCTAAAGCCTCTGTCCAAATCTCTAACTTAAAATTTACTTCAGATTTAGTTTCATCAATCAACATTATATCATCTGCAAATAATGTGCACCATGGGATATCATTTTGAATATATTTGGTTAATTCATTCATAACTAATACAAAAATATACGAATTTAAGGCAGATCCTTGATGTAAACCTACAATAATTGAAAACTCACTAGTTTCTCTTATTATTGTTTTAACAATAGTTATTGCTCTATCATACATATCTTTTATCAATTCTATATATCTTTTGGTAACTCCTTTTTTCTCTAAAAGCCACCATATTATTTCTCTATGTACTCTATCATATGCTTTCTCTAAATCAATAAAGACCATAGAATGTCTTTTTTTCTTTTCCCTATACTTCTCCATTAATCTTCTTAATAAATAAATAGCTTTCATAGTCGATCTTTTAGGCATAAATCCAAATTGATTATTTAATAACAAAGTTTCAACTCTTATTCAATTTTTTATTCCGCTTTCTCATAATTTCATTGTATGACTCATTAGCTTAATCCCTCTATAATTTGCATGGTTTTGAATATCTCCTTTATTTTTATATATGGGTATTAATATGCTTTTTCTCTAATCATCTGGCATTCTTTTAGTTGCTACAATCCTTTTAAATAAATTAGTTAACCAAATGACTCCAATTTCTCCTAAGCCTTTCCAAACCTCAATAGGGATTGCATCTGGTCCTAATGCCTTTGCATTTTTTATTTTACTCAAAGCTTTTTTAGCCTCAAGCATACTAAATCTACGAAAAAATTTATGTTCATTTGTTACTCCTAGGTTATCACATTCTTCTACCCTTAAATTTATCAAATTATTTTTATTTAATAATTTTTTTAAAATAACTTTTTCATCGTTCTTTTATCTCTTCTTTACTAAGGCTCTTTCATCTTCATCCTTAATACATTTAATATAGTCAAGATCTTTTATTTTCTTTTCTCTTAGTTTTGCTAGTTTATATAGTCTTTTCACCTTCTTTCATATCTAGTATATTATATAAATCATCATAAGTTTTAAGTTTAACATTACTTACCACTTTTTTAGTTTTTTTTCTTTGCATCCCTATGCTTTTTAAAACTTTCTTCATCCCTAGACTCTTGCCAAATTTTGTAATTTATCCTTTTAAGCTTAATGGCAGCTTGAACTTCCTCGTTCCATCACCAAGTTTCTTTTCCTATTAGTCCTACTCCTTTTGATTCTCCTAGAACTTCTTTTGCTATATTTTTTTATGTATTTAGTTATTTTTTTCATATTAAATTGGGATTACTATTTATATTTATAGTCATTTCTCTTACTAACTTTTCTTTAAATAATTCTAATTTTTCTCCTTTCAACTTTCACCATTTAATTTTTGGATTAATAGTTTTATGTTTACTTTAGATTTCATTTTTATCCATATGTGCTACCATTATTCTATGTTGTAAAGTTAAAAAAAATTTTGGAATAACTTTACAGTTTTTGCATGTTATTTTATCTACCTTCCTAATTAAGAAAAAGTCTATTTGACTTTTATTATATCCACTTTTAAATGTTATTAAATGTTCATCTCTCTTTTTAAAAAAAGTGTTTGCTATTGTTAGATTATACACTGCTACAAAATCTAATAAGCTCACGCCGACTTCATTCCTATCTTCAAATATCCTTCATGTACCGATTCATACCTACATATCCATTAAAATCTCCTCCCAAATATATCTTTTCTTCTTATGGTATTTCTTGCATTGCTTCATCTATGTCTTTCAAAAATTGTGTCTTAGTTTATTAGTCTAATCCTACTTGTAGTGCATATGCACTAATTATGTTAATTATATTATTCTCAATTATAAGTTTTAGTGATATAATCCGATCTTCTTTTCTAATTACTTTAACAATATATTCCTTAAAATTCTTGTCTATAATTATTCCTACTCTATTTTTATTTTTATGTTTTCCAGTGTAATATAATTTATATTCTCTATTTCTCTAGATCTTTCATCTACCCATTTAGTCTTTGTAAGCATATTATATTTACTTTTCTCCTAATCATAGTGTCCACTATCTCGAAGTTAGATGATCGAAACCAATTTCTCTTTTGAAAAAGAAACATCAAAAACCTAATTTAGGCAATAACTTTTTTGAAATAAACAGATTTGCTATGTTCAAAAGCAGCGGTAAAGTGATAATATTCAAAAACTGTATGAGATAGAAATATCAATAGACGAATTTAGGATACCCACAAATAGAGCCCAAGAAAGATGAATACAATGGAATAGATCAGTATGCTGGTTTCCATGCCATGGAAAAGAGCCTTTTTTCCTCTTCAACCTAAATACAAAGCACTGGCATAGAAAGTTAAAGAAGTAATTTCCAACTAATCCTAGCTCAAAATATAAGAAACATAGCATGAATTTCTTGCTTGCAATAGAGGAAAAAAGGAGCCTGTAGAGATGAAACTAGAACTTTGAAAGCTAAAACCATCATGGAGGGCATTCTTGAATTTTAAACCTAAGACGAAATATTCAAATATTATCCGCCAATAGAGATGGAGGAAGTATGTAAGATGCCATGAACGAACCCACATGAGGAAGATCATCAATGAAATAATGACAAAAGGGGAATCATTCATTCTCACAGGACCAGGTGAAAATAGAAAATAACCTGAAATTGTGAGCCACTATGACTTGAACGTCCTTCAGAACATCCATTAACCAGATTTAAACGGGGTCAGATTGATGGTATTACACAGCGTAACTTTTATGGACCCTGTATTTGTGTACACAGTCAAAATTCAATAGCCTGATTCTCAAGATCCTAACAAAAAATTCATGGGTTAACATGTTAGGGGTTTCAAAGCCAAAAATCAGCCAATCCACCTACTTCCCCACAAGTGTCTTGTTTATTATCACGTAGAAATGCAACGCGGAAAGAAAATATCTTAAAAACACAACATTAAAAAAAAAAAAAAAAAGCTTAGAAAATGAGGCCTTGAAGCCAACTCAATCTCAAAAGTGCACTTGTCAATGGACGAATATAAGCATATACTGATAATGGAGGTCTCATCATGTAGGTGCTTCAGCGCCTACCACCACCACCATAAAGAACGAAAGGCGTAACCTTCTGGTCATGGGTGTCGAAGATGGCAGCCACGATATTCTGGAATGGTTGTACTGGTGGATTCGTGATTTTTGGAAAAATATGCAATTGTAAGTAGTATGGTCAAGCTAAAAGACTTCTTGCTTTTGCATTGAGGAGCAATAGCAATTACAAAGAAAAAGAAATGACTTGCATTTAAGAATAGCAGCATTACTATGAAGAAGCAAGAATTTTCTATATCTTTTCTCCAAAAAATGGGAGGGGATATAGGTCAAATTTAATCAAAACGTCTGCAGCAATTGTTAGGAGCATTAAAATAATTTTGAGATGTCTGATATGATCACAAAGTAGTGTCAGAGTAGCGTAAACAAAATAATTGCCAATATCTTACAACAAACTTCAGCTCCTGATATAAATTGTCCTTCCAACGATCAGCAGTTGTGCTCCTTCAAAGGGGATCTTCCATTAACCTGTCCTGCTTTGTTCCTTAAAGGGGAGATGCATTGCCTCCCATCTACTTTGCTGAAGCTAAACAGAACATCCCTGTCAGAATTTTTCACAGTGTCTTCATTCCTAGCTTTCTGCATGACCCTAACCCAGTTTCTTGTAAGGTCTTCATCCATATGAAATATCACGCCCAACATTTCATTGAACCCCATTATTTGCCCAACCAACTTTTCCCTTTCTGATGTCAAGAGTGCAGTGATATCATGAAGGGATTTTATGTTGCCCTTACACTGTCCTAGCTGGTCCTCCAAAGTTATTTTGTCACTCTGCACACATTTAAGTTCATTCAGAACTAGAATTTGCTCTTTCTCCTTTTCCAACCTCTCCATTGCAATTTCAGCTTTAAGTCGTTCTACACAATTCTTTGAATCATATGATATTTTTCTTCAAGCTTCAATTTCAACTTGAGGGTGCTAATTTCTGTTTCCAGTTCAGCAATCAAAATGTTCTTGAACTGGATTTCCTGCTCGTAAAGCAGATAAGCTGCCACAAACTTCTGCAAAGCCTCATAAAGCTTGCTGATCTCAAGTTGTTTGCCTGCAAGTTTCGAAGCAGCAGCAGCTTCAACAAACTGGGTGAGATTTTGTTCAAGTGACAAAACATGTTTTTGAACATCAGCGATTTTGTTCTCTTTTTCTTTCATGACTCTAAACCACTTTGCTTTCTCTTGCTCAAGGACCATCAAAATTTCACTCTCTCTCAATGCATGGTTTTGCTCTAGGAAATCAAGTTTGGTTTGTATTACCTTCAATCTCCTGTCCACATCCTCTGCAATTTCAAGAAATTTCTCCTTCTCCATTTCAGTGGCCTTCTCAGCCTCTGACTTGACCAGAGCCACAAGTTCGGACTCTTGCCTGGCATTATCTTCTTCCATGCAAAAAATATGCTGCCGAAGCTCTTCTATAATCTTGTCTCTCTCTTCTGTTATTTGGCGAAAATTCTCCTTCTCTACCATGAGAAATTTTTCAGTTTGCATTTTAGCCAGTAGAGCAAGTTCCAATTCCCTTGTGGCTTCTTGCCTTTCATCATGATATTTGTTCAGTTGAGCTTCTAAATCAGATTTGATCTTCTCCATCTGCTCTATAACCAGTTTCTGCTGCTCTGATTCAAAATTCACTTTGTTCAGCTCACTGGTTTTCTCGGCCTCTGACTTGATCAGAGCTGCAAGTTTGGACTCTTGCCTGGCATTATCTTCTTCCAAGCAAAAAATGTGCTGCCGAAGCTCCTCTATAATCTTGTCTCTCTCTGCTGTTATTTGGCAAAAATTCTCCTTCTCTTCCATGAGAGATTTTTCAGTTTGCATCTTGGCCAGTAGAGCAAGCTCCAATTCCCTTGTGGCTTCCTGCCTTTCATCATGATATTTGTTCAGTTGAACTTCTAAATCAGATTTGATCTTCTCCACCTGCTCAATAACCAGTTTCTGCTGCTCTGATTCAAATTTCACTTGTTCAGCTCACTGGTTTTCTCGGCATCTAACTTTATCAGAGCTGCAAATCCGGACTCTTGCCTGGCATTATCTTCTTCCAAGCAAAAAATGTGCTGCCGAAGCTCCTCTATAATCTTGTCTCTTTCTTCTGTTGTTTGGCAAAAATTCTCCTTCTCTTCCATGAGAGATTTTTCAGTTTGCATCTTGGCTAATAGAGCAAGCTCCAATTCCCTTGTGGCTTCTTGCCTTTCATCATGATATTTGTTCAGTTGAGCTTCTAAATCAGATTCGATCTTCTCCATCTGCTCAATAACCAGTTTCTGCTGCTCTGATTCAAATTTCACTTTGTTCAGCTCACTGGTTTTCTCGACCTCTAACTTGATCAGAGCTGCAAATTCGGACTCTTGCTTGGTGTTATCTTCTTCCAAGCAAAAAATGTGCTGCCGAAGCTCCTCTATAATCTTGTCTCTCTCTTCTGTTATTTGGTGAAAGTTCTCCTTCTCTTCCATGAAAGATTTTTCAGTTTGCATCTTGGCCAGAAAAACAACCTCCAATTCCCTTGTGGCTGCCTGCTTTTCATCATGATATTTGTTCAGTTGAGTTTCTAAATCAGATTTGATCTTCTCCATCCGCTCTATAACCAGTTTCTGTCGCTCTAATCCAAATTTCACTTCATTCAGCTCACTGGTTTTCTCAGCAAGAGCATAATTTGCTTGGTCTAGAGAATTTGAAGCTTTTCTCAAATCCTCCTGAAGGTTGTTCTCCCTCTGCGAAGTTTGCTCTTTTAAGCAGTCAAATTCCTGGATGATTCTTCAAGCATCCCTTTATATGTGTCAAGCTCTTTCAGCGCCATAATATATTTCTGCTCGATAGATTCTAGATACTCAGTCCTGCTCTGCAGTGAGTCGACCATCTCACGTTCCTGCATAGTCTTGGCCTGAGCTTGAATAAGTGCAATGTTCTTCTCCACCTGTTTGGTCATGAGAGCAATTCTTTCCTCGACTTGTGCGTTACGCTGTTCCAGCCCAAGATTCAGAGTTTCAAGAGTTGAGCATGACTCCAAAAATTTTGATTTCAGTACCATAAGCACCACTGACAGTTCTTCATTCTCCAACTTTTGTTGCATTAATGAGGAATTGCAGCCTTCCATCTCAATCTGCAACTCCCAAAGCTGTTTATTTCTGGAACTTAACTGAGACAAACATTCATCTAAATTGATCCCTAGTTTCTCAATCTGAGCTTTACATTCAGCTTCTCTAGTCTTCAGTTTCTCGGAACAACCTCTGTGGGCTTGCTCCAAAGCTTTAAATTTCTGGCGCAGAGTCTTCAAGGAGGCAGTAGCATCCACTCCATTGATTTCTGCTTCTTGATATTCCTTCAAAGATTCCCGCAACTCCTCATTTTCTTGTTCGACTTGAGATCTTCTATATTCTGTTTCTTTAAGAGTTGTTGCTTTGGCAGCCAATGCATTCCTTAAAGAAGCAATTTCATCATCTCTTGCTGTCAGTGCCTCAATAGCCGATCTAGCCTCCTCATAATCCGAGACAACATTGTCATACAATGCCCTTGATTCAGAAATTTGAACCTCAAGCAATTTTCTTCGGCTCTCTTCATGAGCTAGAGCTTGGTTGCACATGTTTAACTGAGAACGGAGGTCTTCCGCCACTCTAGTTCGAGAATCTAAATTTGTCTGCAAAGTATGAATCTCATCAAGCAAGTTGGATCTATCCAAACCCCATTCCGTTTTAGCTGCTTGAAACCCATCTTGAAGTTTACTGTGAGCTTCTTCAAGATGCCTGAACTGCTCCATCTTCCATTTGAGCTGGTTCTCAACTTCTGCTTTTTCCTCTTGTGACTTCAGTAACATTAAATCTCTCCTCCTCACTTCTCTAGGTGCCTGAGCCCTCTGCTCCGCATCGGAACACCTCCTCTGAGACACTGACAGAAGACTCTTGAGCCCATCGATCTCTTCCCTATATGAAGATATCATCTTCTCCTGCTCTTCTCTTTTAGTATCGGCTTCATCCAAAGCTGAGACGAGCTTTTGTTCTCTCCTTCCAAATTCTTCATTTTCTCCCTAAAGCTGGTCCTCAAATCTTCGTTCGCCAGACCCAGACTTTTCAAAACTGATTCTTTCTCAGCAGAACTAGATTTCAAGTCTTCGTACATCCGCTTCACTGAACAAATTTCCGCTGCCTTTGAATCATTCTCTCTTGCTTGCTTCTCGATCTTGGCCTTCGCTTCTTTAAGCCTGACAATTTGCTCGTCGTGGGCTCTCCTCAAGCTCTCAGACAGTTGACATTTCACCTGGTACTCTTCCTTGAGCGCCTCCATCTCCGACTTCAAGGCCTCCAACTCCTTGTGAACTTCTTCCATTTCCAGTGCTTCTCTCGATCTGGACCCAGAGGACGTTTTTCGCACTTTAGGGATAAATTTTTCAAATTTCAGAAAGTAAAATTACACCCTTTTTTTTCTTTAATATAAACACATCAAAATAGATCAAAGAATTAGCAATCGGTCATTTCAGTAGCATAAAGTAAGTGATCAGAGTCATCTGCAAAGGAATGCTTTAAAATATAACGAATCGAAAACTCACTATAGCTCTCAAAACCTTTGGGGAAAATGGAATCGAACGGATATCACCTCGATAAAAATTTAAGGCAAGACCTGAGCGATATCAAGGGCAATATCTCCAAATAGGCCCACATACTATAGCTCTCAAGTAGATCTAGGGCAAGAGATGACGGCAAACTCTAGATATGGAATAGGGCAAAGAAACTGACCTGGAAATGGAAAGACGAGGGGACGAAGGCGAGCCGGATGGATGGATCTGCGCCGATGCTACCTCCTGGAGTCTTTCAGCGAGTGATCGGACGCGTATGAAGCGAAGGAAGGGACCAATGCTATTTTTCTCCGGTGCCCTTTGTCCCCCGGAGATTCCGTTTCGGCGGGCTGCTTGGATGTTTTCAATTTTTCGAAATGGAGGCGGATGATGGGACCATCTTGGTGGGATGTGTCACCTTGAGATTCGTGTGCACGGATTGCTCTATCGAAATCTCTGCCAGGCGGTCACGGGGCCGCCCCATAGGTTGAAGTTCATCCATGGCGCAAAATCGAACGGGAATAAGTAATGAAAGCTATTACCTGTCTCGGAACCGGTATATTTTTGCAAAAGTTATTGATTTTTCCTACAAAATTGTTAGAATAATTCTATTTTTTTTATTAAATATGTGCTTCATTAGTCAGGCCATGATTCTGACATCTCTAGCATCTGAGAATCTCCTGCTGCTTCTGCAGCGAACGGCGTACAATTTTTATTTCTTGGGAACCTTCCCACTATGATTTGTCAAAGTCAACTTTGATGATAGTGTTTAGGATCGATTGGCTGGTTCGGCTTTTGTGATCCGTGGCTCGAATAATTCGTTGCTTATGGCTGGTGAATTTAGTTTTCTAGACCTTTCTGTGCCACTTGCTGAGTTATATGCTGCGTGGACTGGCATATCCTATGCTATTTGCAGTATGGGCATCTGCAATCTTATTGTTGAGGAAGACTCTAGTATTGTTGTCCATGGGCTCAGGCAGGACGCAGGTGGCCCTATGCCGATCAATCATTTGTTATGCGACATTAGGGCTATGCTCTATCAGGCTTATAGTGTCCAAATTCGGTATGTATACCGAAAAGCAAACTTAGTGACTGACTAGATTGCTGCTCGGATTGCCCACTATTTTGATCTCTGATTTTGAGGTCAGAAGATCATTGTCCAATAGTTTTACTCATATTTTATATTTGATATATTAGGTAAAAAAAAAAAAAAAAAGAAAAAAAAGAAAAAAGAGAGAGAGAGAAACGAACGAAGAAAGAAAGAAGAAGAAGAAGCTATTACCTGTCTTGGATGAATCGCTCGTGATGATCGAACTTCCTATTTTGAGCTGTTTTTAAAATTAATATTATTTGATTTATACGTTTGATGTTAAAATTAAATATTTAAAAAAAATTAAGTAAAATATATCATTTCAAATGATGTTTATTTCATTGATCGTAGTACTTCTTAAAGAGTTTTAAAAGCATCATTTCAACTCATAGGCTGAGGTGTCTTCATGGTGGATATACAAAATGTTATTTATATTTTTTTATTTTAATTATTTTTACAAAATACTTGATTCAAATATCAAATGATAAAAGGTAAAATCATCGTCATATTAATATTTGTGCATGCAACAAAAAGGTTAAGATCATTTTTGATTTCTAATCCGTCAGCTGTCACATCCAAAAAAGAATAAGACTGATACACCTCAGCAAAACCGAAGTATCCTTATGCCTCGGTCAGACCGAGTTATACTCATATCTTGGCAAGACCGAGCCACCTTTATACCTCGGCCAGACCAAGCTATACTCATACCTCAACAAGACCGAGCCATTCTCATACCTCGGCAAGACCGAGCTATTCTCATACTTCGGTGAGACCGAGCTATCCTCATACCTCAACCAGGCCAAGGCACCCCTGAACCTCTGCAGAACCAAGTGCGAAAAAATTCAAATTCATAATAATCCGACAAGATTTCAATCATGTGGATCTTCGACCGCTTTAAGTGGAGGGAAAAGCCAATAATACTAAACGTAGCCTAGAACCTACAAGACACTGAATCTCAAAGCATCAGCAAGCTCCTCTAGCCATTGATTCTCTAACTAACCGGATTCGAAAGCTACCAATCTCATAACAAATTTGATTCGAATCAAATTCGAATCATGACGGTTTCTGATTCCCTATGACACGTCCAAGAAATTAGGTAGTTGTCTGCCATCATATCGGCAACCTATATATACAATGTCCTAAAGTCTTTCAAGTATGCTACTCTTTCACTGAAAAAACTCCATTGAAGCTCAAGCAGAGCTCTCGGCTCCTCGAGAGGCCATTCTAGAGGGACTCTTCTGCAAGAGCCTTCTCCTCATATCTGCTTGCTATGAATCTCCACTGACTTAAGCGTAGGAGGGTCTTCCACAGAGAGCCACTCCCAATGCTCGCTGCGTGAGGACTGTCTTGTAGGTCCATTCAGACGAGAGATTGACATCCGGTTTCAGAGGTGGGCCACGCTCGAGTCGGAGAACGAATTTCTATGGCAATAGATTGGCGCTAGAGGATGGGCATCAAGTCCCATAAACTTGTGATCAAGGAGACAAGGCTAAACACCGGAAGAGCAACCCTTCAATGGTAAATCGAAGGAGAGCAGCCTCGGATGCTCAAAATCGGACCACTTCCTAAAGGCCTGATCCCACAAATAGTATGGCGCCTCCACATCCACCGCCGGCCGAAACTCCCTCGCCATCGGCGATCGGGGTGGCCTAGGACCAGTTCGCTACACTGGTTCAACAAGTGGAAGCCTAAGCACAGTTGGTCCAAGGGCTCCAGTGGGCTCCCCGTCCAACTGCCCCTACTCCACAACTCCCTGATGGAGTTGTCACCCCCGCTTCGTCAGTGATCTCTTCTTTCAACCCACCTAAGGTCGCAAGCCATCCCCAGAAGCACAAAGGAGCTAGACTGGCGCGGCAGAGGGCTAGGGGGAAAAACCCGCCTAGATCTCGACGAGTTTGCTCTCTCTCCCCAGCATTCTTCCATCATGACTCAACACCGTCACCATACTCCCCTCGATCGATCTCCACTACTACTCGATGAGGGGATTCGGCAACAAATTCGGGAGATGCGTCGAGAGTGGCAGCAAGAGCTAGATGCCATTAAGCAAGCTCCACAATCCCAGTCGAAGGCAGAACCGGGCATCCCCTTCTCTGAGGAGATTATGCAGGAGGTGATCCTCCTCATATCAAGCTTCCCACCATCGAGCCGTACCATGGATCCATCGACCCTGATGACCATTTAAGTAACTTCCGATCCATCATGATGTTCTACGAAGCATCAAATGCAATCATATGTTGATCCTTCCCCTATACGCTCAGGGGGTCTAACAGAACCTGGTTCAATAGCTTGAAGCCATGCTCCATCAATTCTTTTGACAAGCTGAGCTGCCTATTTATCAGTCAGTTCGTCAGCAGTCACCGTCACCGATGGAGGTCCGATTCCCTCTCCGAGGTCAAGCAACGGAAGGGGGAATCATTGAAGAATTATCTCAGCCGCTTTAATACAGCCATGTTAGAAGTGGACCACCTCAACCATGAGGTGGCCATGTTCGCCTTAGCGGGCGGTGTATCGAAGGAGGGTGACTTCTATCTAGCCCTGGAGATCAACTATCCGAAGAGCCTCTCTGACATGATGGCCTTGCCGAACAAGTATGCCAGGGTTAAGGAGTTGTGGAGGTCAGCGCGGGCCAAGCAATCAAGGAGAAAGGAGGCCAAGGGCTTGGAGAAGAGCCAATCCCTTCACCATACAAGCCCACCCCGTCGCCAGAGAGCTCTTTCACCGTCGCCCAGAGATCGTACCCAAAGCTCAGCCCAGAGGTTCAATCAATACACCCCACTCATCACGCCAAGGGCACAAATCTTGATGGAGATCGAGCACCAGATCCCTCGGCTGCCACCTTTCCGAGGGAACGCAGCCCGGAGGGACATGACCAAGTACTGCCAATTTCATCAGGATCACGGGCATGACACCGAGGAGTGTTGGCAGCTTCGGAATGAGATTAAGCAATTCATCCGACGGAGCAAGTTGGACAGGTTTAGAAGAGCCCCTGAGCTGAACAATGGAGGAGACCGTCAGCCTGAGCCTCGCTAACCCCCTTCACCGAATCCACCGATCGTTGGCAATGTCAACATGATAGCAACAATCGGCTCCTCGTCGGCTTGGCTGGGCGAAGAAGAAAATCCACCAAAGAAGGCCCAGACTGATGAGCTTTCTTTTTCTAATGAAGACCTCCGAGAGATACAGTATCTGCATGATGATACGTTGGTTGTATCTCTCAATATGAATGATTATGATGTACACCAAATTTTGGTTGACAGTGCAAGCTCTGTTAATGTTTTGTACTTTGATGCCTTTGTGAGGATAAAATTGCGAATGAAAAACCTCCGGACCAAAGACTCCACTTTAGTGGGTTTCACTGGCGACATTATTATCCCCAAGGGGGTCATCACATTGGTGTCCAAGCAGGCGCTTGGCCTAGTAAAGCCACCGTTCACATGGACTTGCTGGTAACCAAGCTTCAGCCTCCCTACAATGCGATCCTCGGTAGGCCCGAACAGACATTCCTCAAAGCTATTATCTCTATCTCTCATCTCGCCATGAAGTTCCCCATTGAATGGGGAGTGGGAGTTGTCCAAGAAAATTAGGCTGTGGCTCGGTACTGCTTCGTTGCTGACCTTCAGTCTAGAAAGCCCGAGGTTGACGGACTGGATACTCAGAAGGATTTTGCCGAACAACAGGGAGAACCAGCCGAGGAACTTGAGGAGTGCCACTTGACGAAACTCAGCTCGACAGAACCATAAGGATCGGGACACAACTAAAAGGAAAGCCTCGGCAAGATTTGGTTGAATTTCTCCGAAGAAATGCTGACGTCTTCGCCTGGTCTGCTTTGGATATGTTGGGGATCGACCCGGATGTCCTTGTCCATCGCCTTAATGTGGATGAGATGTTTTGACTGATCAAGTAGAAGAAAAGATGCTTCGCCCTCGAGCGTCAGAAGGCCATCAAGAAAGATGTTGATAAACTCATTAAAGCTAACTTCATTCAGGAAGTGAATTATCCCAATTGACTGACGAATATCGTCATAGTGAAAAAGTCAAATGGCAAATGAAGAATATGCATCAACTTCATGGACCTCAATAAGGCTTGCCCAAAGGACAGTTTTTCTCTGCCTCGAATTGACCAGCTTGTGGATGCTACATCGGGCCGCCAGATGCTGACTTTCATGGATGCTTATTCAGGCTATAATCAAATTCGAATGACACTTAAGGACGAAGAAAAGACCACCTTTATAATTGATCGAGGTATTTACTGTTATCGAGTCATGCCTTTTGGTTTAAAAATGCAGGCGCAACATACCAGAGACTAGTTAATAAGGTTTTCAAAGAACAAAATCGGTTAGAACATGGAGGTTTATATTGACGATATGCTAGTTAAGAGCAAGGAGGCATCCCAACACATTGATGATCTTACAAAAAGCTTTGCCACACTCCAGAGGTATCAGATGAAGCTTAATCCAACCAAATATGCCTTTAGAGTCAACTCTGGGAAGTTCTTAGGCTTCATGGTCTTCCAGCGAGGCATCAAAACGAATCCATAAAAAATTCGAGCTTTGCAGCAAATGATGCCTTCAGGGTCGGTTAAAGAGGTGCAGCATCTTACCAGAAGGATAGCGGCCCTCAACCGCTTTGTTGCTCGGTCAGTCGAGAGATGCTTGCCCTTCTTCAAGGCACTTTGGTCGGCCAAGAACTTCCAGTGGACTCTAGACTGTCAGAAATCCTTCGAAGATCACAAAAAATACCTTGGCTCGCCACCTCTTCTCAGCAATCCGAGACTCGAAGAGATGCTATACCTATATTTGGTAGTCTCAAAGGGTGCCATCGGATCCGTGCTAATCCGAGAGGAGAATAAAATCCAAAAGCCAATTTATTATATCAGTAAAATACTTTGGAATGCTGAGATAAGGTACACCCGAAATGAGAAAATGGTGTTAGCCCTGGTAACATCCGTTCGAAGCTACGGCCTTATTTTCAGGTACACACCATGATAATCTTGACCGACCAGCCTATCAAATCAATCATTCATCATTTGAAGACATCAGGAAGGATGACCAAATGGGCTATTGAGCTAAGTGAGCATGACCTTCGATATCAGTCTCGCCCAGCAATTAAAGCATAAATTCTAGCAAATTTTCTCCTTGAGTGCACCATTCCTGAGGACGGTTCCACTTCGGATACCTCCGAACAACCAAGGTCTGATGCTTTATAGCTGCTCCATGCAGATGGATCATCCAACACAAGTGGTTCTGGCATCGAGTTAGTCCTTACCAGTCCGAAGGGGGTGACCTTCGAGTATGGCATCTGTTTCTCCTTCCCAATCTCTAACAATGAAGCGGAGTATGAGGCTCTGCTTGCTAGACTTTGTATCGCCCATGATCTCAAAGTCAAGAAACTGAATGCCTATACCGACTCTCAATTGGTGGCTAGCCACGTGCAGGGGGAGTTCAAGGCTCAGGAGCCGAACATGATTCGGTATCTCCAAAAGGTGTGCGATCTATCCTCCCAATTTTCTGAATTTGAAATCATTCAGGTTCCAAGAGCCGAGAATGCATGCGCCGACCTTTTATCTCGCCTGGCAACCGCGGATTCGATGGATCTCGAGCAAAATTCTACCTAAAATCTTAAAAAAGTCCAGTATTATCGGCATTGATCGAGTGATGCAGATTAATGTCAAACCATCCTGGTTCGACTCAATCTTCAAATATCTCAAAGAAGGGTTACTCTCAGCTGACAGAAAGGATGCAAAAAAATTGAAGATGCAAGCGTCTCATTATGTCCTACTCGATGATCAGCTATACAAGCGATCCTTCTTTATGCTATTACTCAATTGCCTCGCCCATTGGAAGTCGATTATGCCCTTCGAGAGGTCCACAAGAGCATATGTGGAAGCCATCTTGGTGGCCGAGCTTTATGTCACAAAGTGCTATGCCAGGGATACTACTGGCCGACTATGAAGAGGAATGTCGACGATCTCATCCGAGCCTGTGACTCATGTCAATGGCATTCAAATATACAGAGGCTTCCCTCCGCTCACTTGACGCCTATATTATCTACTTGGCCTTTCGTCAAGTGGAGAATGGACATCCTTGGTCCTTTTCCTCTTTCCACGGGACAGAGGAAGTTTCTGTTTGTGACAATCGACTATTTCATCAAGTGGGTCAAGGCCGAGGCAGTTGCTCAGATAACTGAGGCTCGGGCTAGGGATTTTGTATGGAGACCCATCATTTGCCAGTTCGACCTTCCGCACACCATTATCATTGACAATGAAAGACAGTTCGACAATCCCAAGTTCCAAGAGTTCTGCGAAGATCATTGGCATCTATCACCGGCTCACCTCGATCGGGCACCCCCAAGCCAATGGAGAAGCCGAGGTAACCAACCGAACCTTGCTGCAGAGAATCAAAGCTTGGCTCAATAGGGCACGAGGGAGATGGGCGGAGGAGCTTCATCATGTCTTGTGGGCCTACCGAACCACCCAGATGGTCCCCACAGGCGAGACTCTATTCAGAATGGCCTTCGGCACGGAAGTTGTTATTCCCATGGAGATAGGGCTCCCATCACCACAGGTGGAAAGTTATTCAGGAGAGTCGAACAACAAACAACTCCGAACCAATCTCGACCTGATAGAAGAAATCAGAGAAAAGGCCCGAATCTAAATGGTAGCCTATCAACAAAGAGTAGCTCGCTACCATTTTGCCCGAGTCAAAGGGAAATCCTTTCTTCTGGCGACCTTGTACTCTACAAGGCATCAGTTTTCAAACCATTAGAGCAATGAAAGCTATCTCCAAATTGGGAAGGCCCCTATCAAGTTGCAGAAGTCATCAGGCCCGGCACTTACAAGCTTCAGGATCTGGACAAAAAATCTATCCCCCGGACATGGAATTCAGACAACCTTCGAATATATCATCAGTAAAGTATGCTCCCACTGAACTCACCCTATTGGTCCCTCAACAAAGACTCGGCCGGACCGAGCGACTTCTCCGTACCTTGGTAGCGCCAAGTAAAATATAATCTTGCTCTGAACCTCGGTAGGGCTGAGCAACTTCTTCGTGCCTTGGCAATTCTAAGTAAAATATAATCTTACTCCAAACATCGGTAGGGCCAAGCGACTTCTCCGTACCTTGGCAATGCCAAGTAAAATAGAATCTTGCTCCAAACCTTGGCAGGGCCGAGCGACTTCTTCGTACCTTGGTAGCGCCAAGTAAAATATAATCTTGCTCCGAACCTCGGTAGAGCTGAGCGACTTCTCGTACCTTGGCAGCGCCAAGTAAAATATAATCTTGCTCCGAACCTCAGTGGGCCGAGCAACTTCTCGTACCTTGGCAGTGCCAAGTAAAATATAATCTTGCTCCGAACCTCGATGGGGCCGAGCGACTTCTCCCTACCTTGGCAACGCCAAGTAAAATATAATCTTACTCCGAACCTCGGCAGGGGCCGAAAGACTTTTTCATACCTTGGCAGCACCAAGTAAAATATAATCCTGCTCCGAACCTCGGTAAGGCCGAGCGACTTTTTCGTACCTTGGCAGCGCCAAGTAAAATATAATCTTCCTCCGAACCTCAGCAGGGCTGAGCGACTTCTCCGTACCTTAGCAGCGCCAAGTAAAATATAATCTTGCTCCGAACCTCAGCAGGGCCGAGCGACTTCTTCATACCTTGGCAGCGCCAAGTAAAATATAATTTTGCTTCGAACCTCGGCAGGGCCGAACGATTTCTCCGTACCTTGGAAGCGCCAAGCAAAATATAATCTTGCTTCAAACCTCAACAGGGCCGAGCGACTTCTCCGTACCTTGACAGCGCCAAGTAAAATATAATCTTGTTCCGAACCTCGGCGGGGTCGAGTAATTTTGCTCCGAACCTTGACAGGGCGGAACGACTTCTTTGTACCTTGGCAGCGCTAAGTAAAATATAGTCTGACTCCGAACCTCGATAGGACCGAGTGATTTCTTCAAGCCTTGGCAGGATCGAGTGATTTTTCCAAACCTCCACAGACCGAGTGATTTTTTCAAGTCTCGGCAGGACCAAATGATTTCTCCAAACCTCGGTAGGACTGAGTGATTTCTCCAAACCTCGGTAGGACTGAGTGATTTTTTTTAAGCCTCGGCAGGACCGAGCGGATTCTTTAAGCCTCAGCAAAACCAGGTGATTTTTCCATATTTCAATATGAGTGAGCTATTTCTCTAAACATTGGGGAAATCAAACGACTTTACTATACCTCGACATGACCGAGCCGTACCAATGAACTAAGTAAAAGCTTTTGGGAATATTCGGCATGACCGAACTCCCATTAAGAGCCAGCAAGGCCGCCCAAGTCTTCCTCCAGCCTAAGATAAATCATATGCTCTACTCTCAAAGGGCCAATGTAATCTGGTGCACATCGGCAAGCCTAAATCGAATCATCAAAATATTTGGTAAAAAGCTAAATCTCTAAAATGCCCCTAACATATAAGCATCGGATACGACCATCTAACTATCTTCCTTAGCAAAGGGATGCCCTAATAGCTATTTGCATACCTCAGCAAGACTGAGTCTTTGCCCCACACCCTCCGATCCAATGTATATGAGTGATTCATGCATCGAAAAAAGTACAAAGACAACAATACATCGAAAAAATTGGCACTTCGCAAAGCAGGAACAAAATAGCAAAAAGAGATAGACGTGCAAAAAGAAAAAGTTCTTTTATTCCAATAATATTTCATTCCAAAAAGTTAGAACCTCTTGCAAGGCATTACAAGTGCATTATAGCACAGGAAATACATAGAGAACAAAAGAAAATATTCGAACAAACAAGTTCGGCTGACGACGCTATATCAACATAACTTCGCCTATGATTTGAAGAAATCGAAAAAGACAACTCTGTTGAGTTGCGATCCCCGAAATGTCGAGTATTGATATGGAGAAAAGAAGCAACCTAAAGAAACTTACCTTCGGCTTTTCCGAGTATGGAATTCCTCAAGATGCAGGGACATGGCCGAGCGCCACCATGGAAGATGAAAAGCCTCAAAAAGAAGAGGCTTGGCGATAAAGGTTACCATGGTTGACGGAAAGCCTATGAAAACCATGGCTCATCAACAATTGCATTTTCAGTGGCCTTTATGGTTCCACATTGGGCGAACGAGGCCAAATAGAAAGTGCCCACGTGCGCTTCCCATATGACCTATATCCCCCTTCTGCGCTTCGCATATGACCTCCAGAACTTCTTCCTTGAGGATGACTTGCTTTCCAGCAACTTCTTCATCACCCCAACCATTGGGGCTAGGCCAAACCTCGAAAGGAAAATCTGATCTCACAGCTCTCAACTTTAGTATGGAAAAAGCCATGAAAGTTTCTTTCTGCTCGCAAAGTAAGAAGACTTTTTGGGTATGCTCAGGCACCCTCTGCTCTTTCCTTTTTAAAGACACTGAACGAGAAGCAACCATTAATGAAGGGGGAAACTTCAGAACCCAGGATGTCATAATCGTGCCACATTCGAGACCACATGGTAATACCTAAACAAGACTCGATACTCCCCGAGGTGTACTAGAGATATTCCCCTTACCACAATAAAAGGCAGAAGATTTCCTCTCAAAATATCGGATAAAAGACCTTAAATGAAAAGAGTCATTCACGAATCCTCAACATACGAATGAACTTGAGAAACCCTCCGTGGAAAAGAACGCGGTCCAATAGCAGTCGAATGCTTGGCGTATACGAAAAGCAAACTCGCATCGAAAAAGACAAGGCATTAACTATGAAATAAATGCCCAGGAAAAAATAAGATATGCTTCGGCCAAAGCCGAATTATCCTTTGCCTCAACCAAAGCCGAGCTATTATCTTACTTTGGCAAAGTCGAACTATTCTTTGCCTCGGCCAAAGCCGAGCTATTATCTTACTTCGACAAAGCCGAACTATCCTTTGCCTCGGCCAAAGCCAAGCTATTATCTTACTTTAGTAAAGCCAACCTATCCTTTGCCTCGACCAAAGCCGAGCTATTATCTTACTTCGGCAAAGCCGAACTATCCTTTGCCTCGGCCAAAGCCGAGATATTACCTTACTTTGGCAAAGCCGAATCATCCTTTACTTCGGCCAAAACCCGAGTTATTATCGTTACTTCAGCAAAGCCGAGCCTCCTCCTTTACTTCGGAAAGGCCGAGTGATTATCTACCATGATGGACCTGACTGGGTCAGCCTCGATAAGATCAAGTGACTCCTTCAACTTCAACAAAGTAATCAAAAATTTTCTAAGAGTTGGTTCATTTACCTGGCCTTATAATAAGTCAAGTTTGAGTAAGCCACGGGCGAGCTAAACAGACTGTTTTAGCATAAAGCTTAGATAAGGAAAAATATAAAACCAAAGATTCATTCATAGTGATACGGCAAGATGAGGCTTTATCAAGTCCCCTTCAATTACAAGAAAAAAAAAGAAAAAATTACAAAGACAGTCTTCAAGACTCAGGCTCAGTCTCGGGGGCAACTCTGGTAGCACTTGGGGATGGCCAACTTGATTCGCCTACTTCGAATGTAGCCAGAGGAGAAGCTTCAGATTCTTCGCAATATGCTGATGGCCTTCTTCCCCTCAGATATCTACTTTTGGATCCATGGCTCGGCTGGTACTGAGAACAGCTTCAAGATCAACATTCGGAATCTCTTCGTACTCATATAGCTCGGTCCTCGGTGTCCGAGCATCATAATAATCAGTTTCTAAAATGAGAGATCCAACTCCATATATTTCTAGAAGATTTTTGCCCACGCTTCCTCCTCCCTATACTGGAATGCATCGACGCAAGCTGCCATGTGCTTATCCAAAAACTAAATGAAATTTTTATACTCCTTCACAGCCAAGTAGCCTCTCTTTTGGCTTCAGCCACCTGATCCTCCAGTTTGGAGCATCTCTGGTGACTCGAGGCCAACTCCTTCCTTAAAGTTTTTAATTAGTTCTAAACTTCAGAACCCATCCTGCTCATCTGGAGACACAAAATCAATCAGAATGATAATAATTAAAGGAGAAAAAAATGAAAAAAAAGTAAGGAGATGTCATACCTCCTCTTCTCGCCGAGACATCTTTGCATTCAGCTCTTGGATTTTATCGATGGCCTTCAATTTGTCATCTCTATACTGGTGCATCCTCTCCTTAAGGTCATTGACCCTCGACTGTCTCTCTTTCACCTCTAGCTGAGACTGAGCGAGATCAGTGGTGAGTTTAACAATTTGATCGAGATGCCACCTGGATCTATTTACCTCCTTAGCAAGCCTTCTATTCAAGTCGGCAATCTGATCTTATTGCCGCTAATGTCTTCTCTTCTTCTCATCAAGCCTCTTATTTAAGCTGCTTCTCTCATTGGCGAAATGCCTATGAGCATTGTTCCACTTCTCATTAAAAAGCTTTTTCAAGGACTCTACCTTTCGAGCATGCTCAGACTTACACTGCAGTAACTCTGACTAAGCCTTGTCAGCTAAATCGTGAGCCCCTCTGAGCTCATTGGCTTCAGCATGAAATCTAGATGCTTATTCTAGAGTGATTTGCTGGGCATGCTCTAATTTCTCAACGTTCACTTGAGCCACACTCAAAGCTTTAGAAAGTTTGTTGGTTGATCCCACCCTTTCCTGAAGGCTGGCGACCTCCCTCCTAGCTTGAGCGCAGGCCCCCGTGACCAGCTTCAGATGATGGCATAGCGATCTCGTTATGATAGCGCTCTGCAGGCAAACTTTCAGTGGTAAGTTCGGATTGAACTACTCTTTAAAAGTGGAATGTTTAAAGGTTCCTACTTACCCGGGAGGTGTATGCTGATGCTATCTTGGTAAGCATATGGTTGTTGATTTTGGAAAGAAACTCGATATCGCTTGGTAGGCCATCATGCCCAAATGCTGCAAAAACAATATCCTCCTCGACCGAGGGGTCATCCCTCTCATATAAAATGGACGGCATCAGTACGGCCACAGTCTCATCAACATCTGGGTTAAGCAAACTTAGCGCCAAAGGATTGACTTATGAGGTCTCGGTCCGAGGAACCCCGATTCGCCTCGCCTCTTCAGCCAAGGCTTCGATGTGGGAGGCTTCAACTCGATAAATCTCAACTTGCTTGTCTTTTCCTTTCCGATACCTCTATTGGGGAATCCTCACTCTAGATTTCTTCCTCCTCTAAAAGCCCTTCTTGACCTACGGGCCTCTGCTCCACTTCCTCCATCCCCTTCGATGCCTCGGCCTCCTCCTCGACCTCCCTTGGTCCTTCGGAAGGATATTCCTCGACAGGAGGCTCCTCTTGTGCCTTAGCATCCATGTCCACTCCCCTTACCTCCTCAATCAGAGTTGAGGGCTCTCCTTCGTGAGCGAAGGGTGATTTAGGGCTGCTAGCCCCCTCCAAGTGTGGTTCTTCATCTTTGGGTGGAGGGGCTATCGAACCGATTGGCAACGTCCCATCCGAGTCATCCAGTATCATCATTACTGGTGAGTGGAGTGCCTTGATGATCTCTCCCTCAACCGTTGGCCTATCTTCGACCACCTGCCCCTCCTCTACCATTGGTTCCCCCTCTAACGAGGGGACTTATCCTCTGCCATTGGCACTACCATCTCCTCCTTCGACGCAGAGGATTGCTGGTTAGTCTTGATTCACTTCGTCTCCTTTGAGCGCGATTTAGAAAGACGAGGCTTCTTCTCAGACTTGTGCCTCTCAGAGCCAGATCCCCTCTGATGCTTGCCTAGCTCCCCCTTCATCTGGCTCATGAACTCTGACCTTTCAACTGCAGACACAACAGAAGATAGCATAGACTATGACAAAATTGTCAAGATATAACTAGTATGGGGAGAGGACAAGAACCTATCTTGAGGGTCGACAGGGCTAAGCTCGGCAGCAAAAAGGGCATCCTTTGCCAAGAGATCGCTGGCCGAGAATACCCGACCACTGCGAAGGGTGATCAAATCCTTCTTTTCATGCTCGGACAGCTCCAGGTGAGCTTTCGAGTCCTTAGCATAATTCGTCCATACTCTGAGGAAATTAGAACCGATGTTCCCTTCGACAATGAAGAATCAGGATTTTCATTCCTTTATGGAGGATGGGTTATCCAATATCATTTTGAATGACTTTCAAGGCTCAATGTAGGGCCACTCAAAGCTCCTCTCGAAGATCAAGCTGTAGCAAACCCGAAACATGGAGAGCATCGTTGTTACCCCGACACGGCTGCACATCGATATGAACCTGACGATGTTGTGCCAACTATTCGGAGCCACCATTGTTGAACATATATTGTAAAATCTCATTATCTCCTTCACAAATGGGTGGATGAGGAACCGGAGACCCGCTCTCAAGTTCTCTTCGTAAAGGAAGATCCCACGTCCTGACTGCTCTGAAACTCTATGTTCAGGTTTCGATAACCATATAGCGACATCCCGAGAAACTCGGTACCTTCAGCGAACTCTGTTCAAGTCCTCTAAGGTTATCACAGAAGCCACGTCGCTCGGGCCCTTCATATCTCCGAGTTGAGAAGAACAAGTTTTGAATGGGATCATAAGAATCTGGAGGAGCGAACCTTTGGAGAAGAAGCAAGAAGATAATGCGATGGGGGATAACTCCTCTCAACCCTTTTTTTAAACTATCCTGATGGAAAGGCAATGCACCATCAGCAAGAATCCCCAAATTTTTGAATCGCCAGCTCCGATACCTTAAGCGTCGGGACTTGCCATGTGTTACTTTCCCAATCATTGTTCACGAGAAACGAAGGGTTTCCCCTTCATTCATAGAGAAAAATGATGGAGCGGCGATGCAGCATTTATGAAACCATCATTGCATGCCTCTTCAAATCATTATGTCCGAATGAAGCCATCTGAGACTATACTCCCTATGTCCGAACTTACACTTTGGAATATGGAGTGGGGGGCATGTGATGAGGGGTAAAATCATCATCATGTCAATATTCGTGCACGCGACAAAAGGTTGAGATCACTTTTGATTTATGATCCATCAGCTATCACATCCGGGAAAGAATAAGGCTGATACACCTCAGCAAAACTGAAGTGCCCTTATGCCTCGGCTAGACCAAGCTATACTTATACCTCGGCAAGACCGAGCCACCCTCATACCTCGGCAAGATCGAGCCATCTTCATACCTCGGCCAAATAGAGCTATACTTATACCTTGGCAAGACCGAGCTATTCCTATACCTCGGCCAAATCGAGCTATACCCATACCTTGGCAAGACCGAGCCATTCTCATACCTCGGCAAGACTGAGCCATTCCCATACCTTGGCCAGACCGAGCTATACTCATATCTCGGCAAGACCACGCTATTCCCATACCTTGGCCAGAACGAGCTATCCTCATACCTTGGCCAAGCCGAGGCACCCCTGAACCTCTGCGGAACCAAGTGCGAAAAAATTTAAATTCATGATAATCCAATAAGATTTTAATCATGTGGATCTCCGACCGCTTTAAATGGAGGAAAAAACCAATAATACTAAACGTGGCCTAGAACCTACAAGGCACCAAATCTCAAAGCATCAGCTAGCTTCTCTAGCCGTTGATTCTCTAACAAATTTGATTCAAATTAGATTCGAATCATGATGGTTTCTGATTCCCTATGACATATCCGAGAAATCAGATAGTTGTCTGCTATCATATCGGCAACCTATATATACCCTATCCTAAAGTCTTTCGTATGTTTACTCTTTCACTAAAAAAACTCCATTAAAGCTCAAGCAGAGCTTTCGGCTCCTCGAGCGGCCATTTAGAGGGTCTCTTCTGCGAGAGCATTCTCCTCATATCTGCTTGCTATGAATCTTCACTGATTTGGGCATCGAAGGGTCTTCCGTAAAGGGCCACCCCCAACGCTGGTTGTGTGAGGACTGCCTTGCAAGTCCATCCAGATGAGAGATTGGCATCTAGTTTTGAAAGTGGGCCATGCACGAGTCAAAGAACGGATTTATACGGCAACACCAAACATGTAAAACTAATGTCAAATGGCACCCATTTTAAAATAGCTCTCCTATTTTTGCTTGAGGTGACTTGCACCTCCTCTGTCTCTGTCTCACAGGTGTAGGGTTTTTTTTCATTAGATTTAGTGAAAAGAGAAGCACATGAAAAAGTATTAAAAAATTAATTTTATATAAATTTAATTTATTTTAAAAATATATGATAAAGTTTTCAAAAAGTTATATAAGTGCTAAAAATAAAAAAATAACTATTAGCTTGGTGATATATATATATATATAAGAAAAAATTATTAGTGTAAAAACTATAGATAGTAAAATAATAAATTTTTAATTTTAATCATTATTTTTATATTAATTGTAAATAAATTAAGTGTAACGAAAATGCATATGTTAAGATGGATATGTAGTAAAACTTTAAAAGATAGAATTAGAAACAAACATATAAGAGAAATGAAAGGAGTAGCTTTAATTGAAGATAAAATGAGAGAAAATTAATTACGGTAGTTTGGACATATACAATGAAGATCTAAAAAAGATATAACTATTTGTAATTTGAATATCGACTTAGTCCTGAATAGAAAGGAAGCGGATTCATATAGAGACCCCATGTAGTTGGGAATAGGCTTAGATGAGTTGGGTTGAGTTGAGTTGTATTTTTTATATTAATTGAACAAATAATGTAATATCAATGGATAAAATTAAAAATAAAATTAATTTTAATATATTAAAATCTAAAGTTTTAAGTAGGATAAAAATAAAATATAAAGCAATCAATTTTGATATTTACGGACTCTTTATAAAGAAGGAAAGGTTGAAGATGAAACTGCCTATAAGGTTAAAGTTGATTGGATTAAATGGATACATATAATTAAAATATTGTGTATCTTAAGATATTTATCAGTTAAAAAATTTTAAGGCAGTTACAAGATCAATCATACTTTATGAGAAAAAATGTTTGATCATTAAAAAATTATATATAAGATATATATCATTAAAATAAAAATATAGAGTTAGCTATATAGTAATATACAAAGAAGGTTAAAAATAAAATTTAATATCATTTATAAAAAGATAAGGATAGCACTAAGTAAGAATAAATCAAAATAATAATATAAATGATTTATACATATGTATCATAGACATAAAATATATTACAGTGAATGAGTTATTTGATATATGTAAAAAAAATTAAAAATAAATAAAAAAAATATAAAAATTTTAAAAATTTTAATTTTTTATATTTTTTATAAAATATAATTTAAAATTAAGTAAAATAAAAAATATTTATACAATCAATTTTAACTATTTTTGAATAAAGATTTTATTATATATGATGCCATTACATATTTTATAAGATTTGACATGACCAGAGCTTCCTAGCAATTGCAATGATTAGATATCCCCAACTCCCAAACAAATCTTATATTATATTGCACATATATCTGTTTGTTTGAAGCATGCATAGCTTGAAATAGGAAATAAAAACCATAATTTTGCTTTTACCTTATTAAAAAAAGCTATCTCTAATGCAAATAATAACTATTTGATATATCACTATTTATAAAAAAATATATAATTTCATTATTTGGTAAAGATGACGTCAGAAAATATATTATTAATTTTTTTCATTGAAACTTTTTTTTGGGTGCACTCAAATCCATGCATACATCATCTCCCATTATATATAATTATTCACATTGATTAAATTATAAAGGGACATTAGAGTTTTTTTTTTTTTTTTTTGATACACAGGGGAAGGAGGGCTTTGTCGACCCGTAGCTAGGTCTCATGCGGCTTCGTTTTGAAGGAGGGCTTTGTCGACCCGTAGCTAGATCTCATGCGGCTTCGTTTTCCATCAGGATATGTTCCATGCATGACGCTAGATTTGCGCAGCCGTTCCCCGCTTGAAGATGAGTAGGATATGTTCCATGCACGGTGCTAGATTTGTTGGGTAATGGGCCAAAATAGGTCATGAAAACCCTAATGGGCCTTGAAAGCCCATTAACCCCTTATGTATGTGAATGAGAAATTGCGGGGACATTTAGTCCCACATCGAAAAGAACAAGGAAGGAAGGTTCACTTATATGAAAACCTCCTCCTTAAGCTTGTGTTCCTTCGGCTCACCATAGAAGGAGAGCTTGAGGGTCGCGCACGCGCATGCGCATGCGCGTGTGCGAAGGGCGCAATGGGCGCTTTGTAGGCGCACTTTGCACTTCGCATGTACCTTCGATCAAATGATAAGTCAATCGAACCGTTGATGATAAGGCGTCCCTTCAATCAAACGGTTGTAGATAAGTCATGTCAAAAGACTTATCTGATAACGTGATTATCAGATCACAATTGTGAAAAGACTTATCTGATAACGTGATCATCAGATCACAATTATGAAAGGGCTTATCTGATCTTCAGATCACAGCCTTGAAAAGGCTTATCTGATAACATGATCTGAAAATCACGAAGTGAATGGGCTTATCAAACATCCTTTTGATCAAAAGAATTCGAATTAATTTAATTCGTAAGGTTGCTTCCAAGGGGCATAAGGTTGCTTCCAAAGGGCATCTAAAAAACTATAAATAGGACTTGAGACCCTCTCATTCCATCATCCAATTATCCATTCCGAATTGAATCAAATTCAATTCAGTTCTTCCTCTCTCTTAGGCATTTGCATACTTTCCTAAGGATAGTATAGCAATAGTGCATTGAAAAGAGAGTTGCATTCTTGGTTCGATTATTTTGGTGAATTGTAGTGCTGCTTTCATCAAAAGGAGACTGTTGTATCCTGGGAGACAATCGTCATACTGACCGTGAGCACCATTGCGGGACGAAATTGTCTTAAGGACATAGAGTATAACTCTAGCCTCAGTCTGATTCAAGTAGGTAGCCACCATCTGCCACACTATACCCATCAACAAGATTTGCGTAGCGAGTAAGTCAACCTGATCCCATCCAGATGCCAACAGTCAGAACAGGGAGACTAGAAGAAACTTTAGCCCCTAACCTTGGAATTATTCGAGTCAACCGCAACCTTATTCCTCGAACCTGAGACGTCGTGAATGTGTGAAGAAACCCCAATCGTTGGGGTACCGCCTGAGCGGTACGTTAGAGTTACATTGACAAAGCAAGAAATTGGTAGGATTTTTTCTCCCTTTTTATGGAGCATAATATGGCTGAACTCTCTGATAAAAATGCAGCGATAAATATCTTCATTCAAAACTATTAGATAGAATGATGCATATTTGTTCATGCAAATTTTAGTGTTTGCATGGGAGTGATCTGCCGAGAAATTCGATTTCGTTACTTTCCTCCAAATAAATATGCGCCGTTGAGATTGCGCAAGTTCGCCGGCGAGAACCTTGACGGCAAGAGCACCTAAATTGCATCTAAATCTCTATCACGAGGATTCATAAATTCCGCCGCATACAGTATATATGCCATATAAATGGTGAGACAATGGGGAAGGTCGTTGAACCAAAAATGTATATTTTTTTTAAAAAAAAGAGATATAAATGATGAATATTATGGTGTCTTATTTTTTAAACAGTTTTGTATCACAGCCGAGTGCTTGATTTCTCCGTCTAGATTTTCGGAAATCCTATGTTAGATTAGCCTTTTACTATAAGATTATTATAAAGGCGAAGAGTCGCTATTAATGAAGAGTCATTTTTTCATTTTTTTCTCGATCTAGTATGCGAAAGGTGAAGGGTTAGATTTAGGGTATTCAAAAAGTGATCTAGCCTAGTATACAAAAGATGAAGGGCCAACCATTATTTCTTCTGCACGTGTGAAGAAGACAAAGGGCTGTCATTAACATTAAGCCATGTATTAAAGGACATTAAAATCATTAATTAGTGTTTGATGGAAATACATGTTATATATATATAAATAATTGATCTTCTCTTTGCCTAAAGAAGTTTTCAAGAATCCATTGTTATCTGCTACAGAAAGGAATGAGGTTAAGGGAGAAAAACTAATTATTTTGTAGGAGGGGCTATTAAACCTGAAGAGGCTATCATAATCTAAACAGATTCAAGCCACAAGTCTGCATATTATCGTGATGAACTCCGCATCCACATTAGGTAAATACTATTATGATGAATTCCGCATCAGGTAAGTATATTATTTTAATTTTTATATGTAACAAATTATTTATTGAAGATCCAATAATGCTCACAAGTGGTATCAGAGCCTAGTTCTAAAATAATAATTTGTTCGTATATTATGATTGATTAATTTTTCATCAGAATGAATTAACGATAAATGTTTAATCTTTTAAAGTTATGATTGATAGTATTAATGGCTATTAATCTATTTCATGAAAAGGTTAATCGCCAGAAGAACCCCGGCTGATCCTGTTACGAATTAATGGCATGCATAGATAGATTATTGTGTTATACTAGTATGTATGACAAAACTGATATTTATAGATTGAAGCAGATTGATAATCTATGAAGGTTGATGTCGGCTAATGCATGCAGCAATGTTACTATATTCGTCATTATCAAAATTGAATGTTAGATTTTTAATAATACTAGTATTATTGTTTAGTTATATGACATTAAGATAAACCAAAGTAGCCAAACTAATTTATATTCAGTCATATAATTTATGAGATTTTAATAATATTAGTATTATTGCTTAGTTATATGACATTAAGATAAATTAGTTAGTTAGTCACCAAAGCGGCCAAACTAATTTATATTTAATCATATAATTTATAAAATTTTAGGTATATGACATTAAGATAAATTAGTTAGTTAGTCACCAAGTGGCCAAACTAATATATTCGGTCATATAATTTATGAGAATTTTGATATTAGAATTATTATATAGTTATATGACATAAAGATTAAATTAGTTAGTTAGTCACCAAAGTGGCCAAACTAATTTATATTTAGTCATATAATTCATGAAATTTTAATAATATGACATCAAGATTAAATTAGTTAGTTAATCACCAAAGTGGCCAAACTAATTTATATTCAGTCATACAATTTATGAAATTTTATAGAATGTTGTTAATGATTTGTTGGTTGTTAGAAATTAAGAATTCGCCCAAATGTGGATTAATATTCTATAACTAACAAACCTAAAGGAGAAAATTTAATATTCTCTTATCTAATATAATATGGATATAAAGATATTGTATATATATTTGATAAGATTTATTAATTTCTTTAAAAGTTTAAATAGCATTATAATAATGATGCATATTGTTGTATTTACCCAAAGGAAATCTACAATATATTTTGTATTTAATTATCTAAATTTGAGCATTTATATTTTTGCAGCTATTTCTCTCCATTCACATGCTTTTGCTGTTACTATCTTTAATTGCCTAAACTTCTCTGAATAGCGTGAGTAAGTCAATTTCCATTTAGGTGTCTTGGATCTTGACTTGGCACTATTAGAAGAAAAGCCTACTAACATTACGGATATGAGCAGTGAGGTAGAGAAGTTAAAACATAAAGCATGGGATAGATCTAATAGATTATGTCTAAGTTTCATGCGAATGACAATTGCCAACAATATTAAGTCTACTCTTCCAGAAAGTGTAACAGCTAAAGAATATCTTAAGCTTATGGAAGAGCGCTTTCGTTCCACTGATAAGTCACTTGCAGGGACACTGATGGTTAAACTCACGACCATGAAATATGATGGGTTGCGAAGTATGCAGCAACATGTCCTAGATATGACTAATATTGCAGCAAGACTTAAGACTCTAGGAATGGTTGTGGATGACTCCTTTTTAGTGCAATTCATTATGAACTCATTACCTTAAAAGTATGGGCCTTTTCAAATTAACTATAATACTATTAAAGATAAATGGGATGTTAATGAATTGTCCAGTAAGCTTACTCAAGAGGAAAGGAGATTGAAAGCACAAGGGGATCATTCAATAAACCTAGTGGGTCAGGGAGCTGGTAAAGTTATCAAGCCAAAATCCAAGAAATTTAAGAAGAAAGCACCCACTAAAGTATCACAGGTTGTTGATAATGATAAGAAGGAAAGAAAGAAAGATAAATGTCACTTTTGTAAGAAAGGACATTATCAGAAAGATTGTCTGAAATGGAAAGCTTGGTTCGAAAAGAAAGGTATCTTTCATTATGCTTCTTCAATTTATGAATCAAACTTATCTGAAGTTCCTTCTAACACTTGGTCGTTGGATTCTAGTGCCACTACTCATGCTTCCAATGTAATGCAGGGATTCCTTACAATCCAGAACATAAACCAAATGAGAACTTTTTGTTCATGGGGAACCGACAGAAGGCCCCAATTGAAGGCATAGGGACTTATCGTCTTACTTTAGATACTGGGCATCACCTGAATCTACTGCAAACTCTCTATGTTCCTTCACTTTCTAGAAATTTAGTTTCTGTTTCGAAACTTGATGTTAATGGGTTTAGTTTTAAGATTGGAAAAGGATGTTTCAGTTTATTTAATAAAGAAGGTTCCTTTATTAGTTCTAGAATTCTTATGGATGAATTATATAAATTGAAACTTGATGATAAATTTTCTGCATCCCTGATGTGTGTCCATCAAAATATTGGAATTAAGCGTAGTATGGCAAATGGCAACTCTGCTTTCTTGTGGCATAAACGTTTGGGTCATATATCCAAAGAACGATTACAAAGATTAGTAAAGAATGAGATTTTACCAAATCTAGATTTTACTGATCTTGGTTTATGTGTGGATTGCATTAAGGGAAAGCAAACCAAATATAATAAGAAAGGAGCTACAAGAAGTACTCAGCTTCTTGAAATTATACACACTGATGTATGTGGACCTTTTGACACTCCATCCTTTGGTGGAGAAAAGTTCTTTATCACCTTTATAGATGATTTTTCTCGTTATGGATATGTCTATTTGCTTAAAGAAAAATCTCAAGCTGTAAATGCTCTTGAGGTATTTACTAAAGAGGTTGAAAGACAACTAGACAGAAAAGTGAAAATTGTAAGATCTAATAGAGGTGGTGAGTATTATGGAAAGTATAATGAATCAGGGCAAAATCCAGGTCTATTTGCAAAATTCCTCGAAAGACATGGCATATGTGCACAGTATACTATGTCAGGCACACCTCAACAAAATAGTATGGCGGAAAGGCAAAATAGAACATTAATGGATATGGTTAGGAGTATGATAAGTAATTCCTCATTACCCAAATCTTTGTGGACATATGCTCTTAGAACTGCAGTATATTTACTAAATAGGATTCCTAGTAAGGCAGTTTCTAAAACTCCTTTTGAGTTATGGACTGGAAGGAAACCTAGTCTAAGACACCTGCATGTTTGGGGTTGTCCATAGAAGCACAAGTGTATAATCCACATGAAAAGAAATTGATTCTCAAACTGTCAGTGGTTACTTTATAGGTTATCCAGAGAAATCTAAAGGGTACATGTTTTATTGTCCAAACCATAGTTCTAGAATTATTGAGACAGATAATGCTAAATTTATTGAGAATGGTGAGGTTAGTGGGAGTGCTGACAAATAGATTGTAGATATCAATGAAGTAAGGGTTAATGTTTCATTACCCATAAATGTTTCTGAATCTACAATCATGCCTTACATTGTTCCAGAATTATAAAACCAAAACAATAATGAACAATGTTTGAATGAAGAAGTACCCCATAAAGAGCCTAACCTACCAATAGCTGACAAAATTAAACCATGTGGAATAGCTTTAAGTAAACCTGTAAGGATACAAAAATCAGCTATTTCAGATGATTATTTGGTTTATTTGCAAGAGTCAGATTTTGATTGTGGCATTATGAAGATCTTTTTATTTTCACAAGCCATTAACAGTGATAAGTCTGATAAATGATTGATGCTATGAAAGATGAATTAAAATCCATGGCTGAAAACAATGTCTGGGATCTTGTCGAATTGCCAGAAGGTTCTAAACAAGTTGGATGTAAATGGGTTTTTAAAACCAAATGTGACTTGAATGGCAATATCGAATGTTTTAAAGCTAGACTTGTTGCCAAGGGTTATACTCAGAAGGATGACATTGATTATAAAGAGACATTTTCACCAGTTTCAAAGAAAGATTCATTAAGAATCATTATGGCTTTGGTAGCTCAATATGATTTAGAGTTACATCAAATGGATGTGAAAACAGCCTTTCTTAATGAGGATATAGAGGAAGAAATTTATATGGATCAACCTGAAGGTTTTTCCATAGAAGGAAAGGATCATATGGTGTGTAAACTTAAGAAATTAATATATGGACTTAAACACGCTTCCAGACAATGATATATTAAGTTCAATAATACCATTACATCTTTTGGTTTTCATGAAAATATCATTGATCGATGCATTTATCGAAAGATTTATGGAAGTAAGTTTATATTTTTGGTTCTATATGTTGATGATATTTTGCTTGCTGCTAATGATTTAGGTATCATGTATGAGACTAAAAATTTTCTCTCTAAGAATTTTGAGATGAAAGATATGGGAGAGGCATCTTATGTGATAGGAATTTTCATATTCAGAAAGAGATCACATGGATTGTTAGGGTTGTCTCAGAAAACTTATATCGAAAACATTCTTGAGAAATTTAATATGAATAACTGTTCAGCAGGAATTGTCCCAATATAAAAGGGGGATAAATTTAGTCTTATGCAATGCCCAAAGAATGATATGGAACGTAAGCAAATGGAATCTATTCCATATGCTTCTGTTGTGGGTAGCTTGATGTATTTGCAAACCTGCACAAGACTAGATATCAGCTTCGCGGTTGGGATGTTGGGCCGCTATCAGAGTAACCCTGGTATTGATCATTGGAAAGCTGCAAAGAAAGTGATGAGATATCTTTAAGGAACTAAGGATTATATGCTCACATTTAGAAGATCTGATCAGTTGGAAGTGATTGAATATTCAGATTCAGATTTTACTGTTGTATTGACAGTAGAAAGTCAATTTTTGGCTATGTGTTCCTGTTGGAAGAAGGAGCAATTTCATGAAAAAGTGCCAAAAATCAATCATTGCCTCATCCACTATGGAAGCAGAGTTTGTAGCATGTTATGAAGCTACAATTCGAGCATTATGGCTACGGAACTTTATTTCAGGACTTGGGGTTATCGACACCATTACCAAGCCGCTGCAAATTTATTGTGATAATTCCGCAGCAGTTTTCTTCTTCAAGAATGACAAATATTCCAGAGGTGCTAAACATATGGAATTAAAGTACTTTACTGTCAAGGAGGATGTCCAGAAACAAAGAGTGTGCATTAAAATATTAGAACGGATCTTATGATAGCAGATCCTTTGACTAAAGGTTTACAACCAAAAATATTTAAGGACATGTACATAGAATGGGTCTTGGTTGTATTAAAGATTAATTATGATGATATTATGAATTCAAGATTGATTATGATGCTGTTGTGCCACTCTTGAGCTCTTAAATATAATGTTTCTGGTTTTATTTCTTATTTCTTATTTATTATTCCTTATGCTTGTATACACTTCCTGTTTTGAACAAGAAATTTATTGTGTCTTTCAGACAATTAAGTGGACATTAAGTTATTTATATATAAATTATGTGACCTAACATGATAAGTTGCTAATACAGTAGAAGGAAGTATGCAAATCGAATGTGTATGACCGTCATAATTCTTATTATGTGATTTATTATGTTAAAGTCAATCATGATAAAAGAATGACATTATGACCTAATGTTTACATTATTAAATATTAATGTCATAAACTTTCGGTCCAAGTGGGAGAATGTTAGATTAGCCCTTTAATGTAAGATTGTTACAAAGGTGAAGAGTCGGTATTGGCGAAGAGTCGTCTTTTTCTCGATCTAGTTGTGAAAGGTGAAGAGTCAGATCTAGCGCAAAAGGTGAAGGGCCAGATCTAGCCTAGTATACGAAAGATGAAGGGCCAACTATTGTTTCTTTTACACGTGTGAAGAATACAAAGGGCTACCGTTAATGGTCCGAAAGTTTAAGCCATTAATATTAAGCCATGATATTAAAGGACATTAAAGTCATTAATTGGTGTTTGATGAAAATACTATATATATATATATATATATATATATATATATATATATATAATTGGTCCTCTCCATCGTTATCAATGAGGTTAAGGTAAAGAAACTAATTATTTTGTAGAAGGAGCTATTAAACTTGAATAGATTATCAGAATCTAAACAGATTCAAGCCTCAAGTCTGCATATTATCGTAATGAACTCTGTATCCACATCATATAAATAGTATTATGATGAATTTCATATCAAATAAGTATATTATTTTAATTTTATATATAATAAATTATTTATTGAAAATCCAATAATACTGTCATCCTACTCTCTCCCTATTAACATTCGCGTACAGTATATGATGTCAAGGGCGTGGATCACAAAGATCGCTGTTGCATCACCAGTTCGAACAAAATTTTTCCGATGTAGACTTCCCGGCTGATTGTAGTGTTCCCACGTGGTGAGACCAACGAGACCAGCCGACCCCCTCCGGCTGCGGGGGCGACACGGCTCCGGAAGGACAGGTGTGAGATTTGGTCCGGCTGTCATCCCCAGAATTGGGTTCCACCTACCGTTATTACTCCTATCGGTGCCTCCGTTCCACCTAACCCCACCGCGATTCACTTCTCTTTTTATTTGCTCTGCGGGAGTCGGTTCCCTTCCACGGTGCCACCCATTTCTCCCATCCAACCAAGCAAATCCGGACCATCGCAGCCGTCCCCACCGGCACCAATGGCCACATCCCCTCCGCCGCCCAAAACGGCGGAGCTCGACGCTGCCCTCCACAGCGTCGGCTTCGAGGTGGATGTGCTCTCCCCCGATCGCGTCGCCGGCCAGTTAAAGGTCACGGAGTCCTGCTGCCAGGTAAGCCGTTCTCCGAACCGGCCCTAATTTTAGTGGCGATGACGAACCGTTTGATGAACTGGAATCGCTCGCAGCCGTTCAAGGTGCTGCACGGCGGGGTGTCGGCGCTGATATCGGAGGGGCTGGCGAGCATAGGAGCGCACATGGCGTCGGGTTTCCGGCGGGTCGCCGGGATCCAGCTAGCATCAACCATCACAGGAGCGCCGCCCTCGGCGATCTCGTCTTCGGCCAGGCCACCCCCATCCACGTCGGCCGAACCGTCCAGGTCCGTCCGTCCATCCATCCGTCCTACCCTCTTTGTTTTAGATCGATAATAACGATGATCCCCTCCATGGCCATGGGTGGAGTGCTGCGAAGCTACTCTTTCCTCCTCCAGTCTTTTCGCGTCCGTACCACTGACCGCCAGTTTTTTGCCACGCATTTATTATTTTTTTATTGGGGCCAAGAATTTAACCCAAAATAATAATTAGAGGGTTTGAGGACTTCGCTCTTAGACTGTGGTAACTCCGCCCATATGCTATCTGATGCATGATTGGTTTGTTTGGTCATGGATCCATTAAGGAATGGACATGTGACTGCTTTATTGGCCTCACTATTCGTGTTTTTTTTTTTTTTTTTAGCAAAGCACACACGTTTAGAAAAAGAATGAGCCGTCGATTGCGACGGTCATAGTGCGCACGGTCTCGGTATCTCCATCATCATCGCCTCTTATTTCCTTCCATAAATGATTAAATATCAAAAAAAAAAAAAAAATTGTGGGGTAGTCATCACGTCATATGTAACAGGTCTCGAGAATTTATTCTCTCTCTAACTTTTATTCCCCTTTCTTTCATCACTTCTAAACATAGCTCAAAATTTCAGCTTACTTATAACATTTTATTATTTTTATAAAAAATTCCTTTTAATTGGGCTGGTAGGAAAACGCAAAGTTTATTTTGATCAACTTTCTTTCAACCTCTGTTGCACGTGACTGCTCCCTCTCGTGTCCAACTTGTATTTGTCCTCTTAAGAATGGCTTCTATTCCTTTGCGTGTGCTGTGCGTATGAACTAATTATCAATTAAATCTTCTTAAAAGTTACATCTTCGAGGGAGATTATTCAATAGCAGCTCCTGATTAAAATTAGGCACAATGAAGAGGAAAAAACGAAAGTATTGATATAGAATCTTTTAAAAATCGGCAATTGCACGCTTCAATTTTTTTTTTAAAATATCATTTTCTTTTTTATTCTTTTCTCTTAGGATATTTTTTAGAAGAAATATTTTCTGATGCAAATTTCACAGATGTAAGGTTTTTCTCTAAACTGTATTTGATTGTGCCTATGAATTTGGGATAAAATATTGCAAGCGTAATTATTAATTATATTTTGAATAAAATTAATATAAAAGAGATAAAAATGTCAAAAAATTTGAAGATATAAGAATGATGTGATTATTTCATGTTTTGCTAATTCTAATGTTTTAGGCTCTTTTCATCTTCTAAATAATTTTTGCTTTTAATCCTATTAACCTACCTCCTCCTAGCTTAGCAATTAGAAAGTAAAAAGAGAAAAATTATCCTCAAAAAGGGGTGAAAAATTATATAAGTAACTTTGTTACCCCTTTAATCCCAACCATACGTGTCCTTATGCCAAGAAGAAAGTAAATTTATTAGTATTAAAAGTAGTCCATTTAAAGAAACTGCATTCATGGCTTGCTAGTGTTGATGTGAGATGCAAGAAGTAATGGCAGAGAGATTCATCTCAATCTCGTACATGTTCTTGCTTTTGCCAGATTTTTTTTTCAGTCATTATTTGAGAAATATTTAATGATTTTTGTTCTTGAGAATTAAGCTTTGCTTAGGCAATATGATGAACATTCTTCTTTCTTGCAAAAAGATGATCATAGACATGGCATGACCATATTCTTCTAGTCTTTACCAGGCCTTTATCTTAAAGTGTGCGATATCAGATACATATATCAATCAAAGCAAATTTAAAAGATAACACAAGAAGTTCGACTCTTAATTTTGTATGCTAGATTCATTATGATTTTGAGTATTAATAAGCATTTTCTTCTTATCCTTGTTTTTTTAATTAAGTCCAAGTGGTTGAGCAGAGATAATATTTGTAATAACTTGATTCAGATGCTTTAGAATCAATTGTTATATAGTGGCCTAAAATCTGGAAGTCTGGTTTGGCACTGCTACTTCTTTACATTAGTGGTTCATACTTCATAGTTCCACTAAGGCCTGATATAATTTTTTACATACATGCAAATTATTCACTAAGTTTCATGTCTTCTGCGAACAGGTATGGGAGGTTTGTTTGTGGAAGTTAGATCCAATTACTACTGAGAAGACAACTTTACTATCCTCATCTAGAGTCACTCTTTTGACAAATTTACCAGTGCCAGAGAGTGCCAAAAGTGCTGGAGATGCTCTAAAGAAATATGCAAAGCTATAAGCTGCATACCATGAGCTGCAAATTTCTGTTGTCATGATGTGGATGGTCTGTTGCAAACTCATTTGAGTACCCTCCGAGTTCAGTCTATATATTTTAATTAAAACTATATTTCTTCCAGAAACATGATCAGTGGTTAACTGGCTTCCAAGAAAATATGCCTTCCAAGCTAAATTAGATTCTCTGTGTTTAAATAAGGAATAAAAGAAGATATTCAGAGAATATTTTTTTTTTAATTTTCAAAACCATAACTACGAAGGATAGTTGAGAATAAAGTTAACCAGAGGGATAATCCATGGTTAACCATGGGTTATTCTTTATTTTTGATAGCCCAAAAGCTATCATTGGATAAATGTACGGGATAGCATTTATCCAGGATAGCTGAGGAATAAGCATTTTTTAAAATTACAGTCTGCCATAAGGGATAACTTTAGTTGTTCCTGGGTTCACTAGGGAATAAGTTCAGGGATAACCCATGGTTAACCATAGTTAACATGAGTTATCCCTCTGGTTAAATTTTTCAAACCTATCCCTTCTAGTTATAGCATTTGGGATAAGGAGGATATCCCATGGATATCCTTCCTTATACCCCATATCAACACTACCAATTTATTTTTTAGGAAATGCAGGAATAGTTGTTATTCCTTAAATAAGAGAAAAAAAAGTTATGTATGGATTTACTTTTTTATTTGATATGATCAATGGGATAGTCAGAGGATAAACTCTATTCCGTACACTTATCCAGGGATAATGTTTTTTTCTATCAAACACTACTAAGGTACATAACTTAGTAGTATTTGTGCAATTTTTGTCTCTTGAAAAAAAAAAAAAAAAAAAAAACCATGTGCATGCACTAGAGCTTCAAAAGGAATATTATAAGCCAAAAATTATATTTTTTTTCTTTTTCAGAATTATATTGCAAAAACTCTATTACATTTCTGCTATGCCCGTTGTATTATTTCATTTTAGAGACATAACGGCCCCCTAAAAAAATCCATTTTTTTGCAAAAATAAAAGTTGTATGCTTATATTTCAAGCGCAATTCTTAATATTGAATAAATATTTAAATAAGAAAATACAGTTTGATCATCTTTAATACCATGCTTGCTGTTTAAGTCCCCACAAATTGCGGTCATCCAAAATCCAATGTCCCTACGAAGGATGCGTGATCCATTAAAGCGAGGAAAGCCTTTTCTGAATATTGTTGTTCTTTTTCGCATTGCATACGCTTAAAGTTGTTGCTTGAGATACGCGTGAAACCCAAACCAGCTCTTCTCTCTCCATCGCTATCTATTGCTATTAACATAATCCCATCTTTTGAACGTTGCACACACGTTGTTACTAAGGATGCAAGTGCGACAAAAATTTAGTCAAAAGAGTATATTTTTTAGAAAATTAATGTTTTCTTTTGTCTTTTAGATTTACATGGCACGTTACTTAGCATGCGGATATGCTAAATTTTTATTCTATTAGGTGTCTAGATAACTCCGTGAAGGTCAGTTTTAAACCCGGTATAGAAGAAGGATTGCATTAGATAGTTGATAGTCAGTATAAAACATTGTTAGATCTCTTAAAACATGAATATATTAAAGTGCATGTTAAGATGGATATATGATACAATTTTAAAAGATATAATTAGTAATAAACATATATGAAAAAGAATAGAAATAACTCTAATTGAAGATAAAATGAAAGAAAATCGATTAACGTAATTTGAACATATACAACAAAGACATTTAAATGCTTCAATTAGAAAGAATAATCTTTTAATAATCTATGATAATGATAGAGGTAGAACTAGACCTAAACTAATATGAACAAAAATAATTAAAAAAGATATAACTATTTATAATTTGAGTATCGACTTAGTCCTGAATAGAGCAAAGTGGAGGAAGCAAATTGATGTAGCTAATCCTATATAGTTGAGAAAAGGCTTAGATGAGTTGAATTGAGTTGAGTTGAGTTGAGGTGTCTATATCAATTTACCACTTATAATGACCTAGGGATAGGGGTGCAACTTGGGCCAGGTTCAATCCAAATCCGGCCTGCCAAACTCGATTTACAGCAGTGTTTAAACTCATGTTTGCCCAATCCGAACCCGAAAGACCCGGGTTTAACTTGGCCCGATTTGCAATTGACCTGGGTTCAGGTTTGCCGCAATCCGAACCCGAGGGTTACTCGAATGGAGGGTAGCTTATCGGCACCAGGTTTTTGGGGACGTTGAGGGCACCAGTTGGGTCGAACGAAGTGACCAACTTGAGGGCAAGGAGGGCAAGACCATTGCTCACAAGCAAGAAAAAGGATAAACATAAAGACGGACCATCCGCATATTTCGTTTCACTTCTTGCCTCCTCTTCTTTGTTTACAACACTTCTTCCTCTTCTTTGTTTCAGGTAAGACTTTTTTTTAATACAATGTTAAAGCCCCAAGTCCAGCTTATGCATTTGGCAAGAGATTTTATATATCCATCTATGGGATCCATAATTCAGTGTTTATTTACTTTGAAAAAAATATTTTATTTTATTTTTCTCATCAATCCAAATTCCAACCCGAAACTCAACCCAAATCCGATTTTTAAAAATAGGATTAGGGTTCATGTTTTATAAATAGGGTTAGAGTTAGGGTTAGGATTGACATTTTATAAATAGAGTTAGGGTTAGGGTTGAGAAAAACCCAAGTTTTATGAGCCCGAGTTGCACCCCTACCTAAGGATTCCATCCATACTTAGCATAGGTGAAAGCTATTAAAATAACACCATAAAATGATAAAAATAAATATTAAATTATAAAAAGTAATAAAATAAAGCAAAAATAAAGATCAATAATATATAAAAAAATACTAAAGTAAAAAAATATATAGTAAAATAAACAGAGTGTACAAATGCTAACTATTATAGTGGTTAAAAATGTAATATACAAAGCAAAGTAGGGATTCAAATAAATAAATCAGGATTATATTTCTAAAATAAATTAATATATTGCACTATATGAGATATGACAAAAATAAAAAAATGGCTAATAAATACTTTGACCTTTTATTAAAAACATAAATAAATATATAATGTCATAAGTTTGGAAAGACCATATGTACTTGAAAGGTAATCAAAGGCCTAAATATAAGTTCAAAAGTTTGGGTCAAAACTATAGGGAGAAATAATCTCCGAGGCATGTATATTTTTAAAAATTGATAACAATTATCAATACGGAAATTTAAAGATTACATACTAATCTATCTAACATGCATCAAGATCATATCTTTGCCTTGTATATAGGATCGATTGATCCAAAATATGCATATAAATAAAACTATCAAGATCATATCTTGATCTTCAAGGCAAGAAGTCATACTTCTTATCTTGAAGCATACTTTAAGATCTAGGGATCATATCACTTACCTTGAAGGCAATTGGTAAATCCTTTTATGCTCTACAGCCGTTCAATCGTCCGGCCTCTAGTATCGTCCACGCGAAGCCCCGAATGATCGGATTTCCGGGAGTGCTAGCTCGCGAAAAATGACTTTGCTGATCTTGAATCCTCCCATTTGAATTCTTCTTCTAGGATCCTCCATACTTCCGTTAGCACCAGAATCACCAGAATTTCTATTCTAATTCTTTAGAAAATCAATTCACGACATATCGTGTGTTGTTTTCTCTTCTGTGTAATCTGGTGAGGGATATCCTCTATTTATAGTCTCTTTTTAGCTAGCCCAATAAATTCTAACATTTAGAATTCCGCTGCTTGGCGAAAACCAAAGAGACGCCAAACCGTAGCACTTGGTTAATTTCGACGTTCGGTAAAGAACCAAAAGTCGTCGAACCGTAGTGCTTGGTTAATACAAAGATGCACATTTATTCTAACACTTTAGAATTCCGATGGAATTGCTTGGAGAAGATTAATGCAAGACATTAAATTCTATATGTGAATTTAATCTCTCAGACTTATGCGAGAGGTTTGGGTTTAGTTTTTGGTTTAAGCTAATCTGAATTTATTGGACTGAACTCACATAGATCATGGTCCTAGCCCAAATCAAATTTGGCTAGTCCTGAATCTATTTAAATCCAATCAAGTCTAATTTTAAATCAATATTTAAAATTGACTAGTCCTTCTAATAGACTTAAACCAAATTGAATCTTATTCAATTGTACTTAACCCAATTGAGATAATTCAATCAATCAAATTGATTAATTAAATCATATGCGATTCTCAATCGTTGATCAGCAAACAGATCATCCTAGGAAACTTCTATGCATGTGACTCTCTAGGTTCGAACCTAAGCCGGTAGTATAGAAATAACTTTCTATACTAATCGATGTGCCCATCTAGCAATGGAACCCGACGTCCGGATAGGTCGAAGAGTTGCCGAGCAAACTCCAAGAACCCTAAAAAATAGTTACCGTATAATTCATCCTTTTGACCACAAATACTAAGGATGGCTTAAGAGCCTGTCAACTCTAAATAGCAAATCCATAAAGTGATTTCAATTTTAGTGATCATGTGACTTTCACATGAAGTGCCTTGGCCAAGGTCTTGCTAAATTGAAACACAAGCATTTCTCCTTTTAACGGGATAGGTCAAATTCCATCTTGATCCACAACTGACTACCACAAGTACTTGACTGCACCCAGTAACCTTTCGTAGCTGGATTAGAAATCTAGGTGGTCCGGCACCTAAGTACAATGAGTTGCTTGTAAGCCACTGGTTATGATCTTCAGGTCTGAAGGATACTTATACCTATATCTTCTCGGATTAACTCTTGACAGTAGAGTATCCAGAAATGAGTCACGTTCGGTGAAATATACTCCTACACTTTCACCTGTATATCATACTAGTATCTCTACACTCCTTGGTTAAGAGGACAACCAAAAAATATGATATACAACATCCTATAATTGATAGTACTATGGCCCTGTCATAGTATATCATATGGTCGCGAACCTTTTTGATGACCTTCAAATATAAATCCTCCTTTATCGTGAAGGAAGATCCTAAAGGCTTCATTACAATCAGGAGTATTAAGAAGATGTTCTTGTAATGAATAAACTGCCAAATAACTTTTATTAATATATCAATTTATATATAATTTACATTAGCACAATCATCAAATAATTGGCTTTAGGATACAATTCCCAACAAACTCCCACTTAGCCTAAAGCCACTCATTACAATATCTAATACACATCTTCAACTTATAGTTGTCAAACTCCTTGATGCTGAGTGCTTTAGTAAATGGGTCACCTAGGTTTTCCTTTCCATCAATCTTCTAAAGATTTATGTCACCTCGGTCTACAATCTCTCGAATAAGATGAAACCAGCGCAGTATGTGCTTGGTGCGCTGATGTGCTCGTGGTTCCTTTGCTTGAGCTATGGCACCAGTGCTGTTACTGTACAATAGGACTGATCCATCTATGGAAGGTATCACTCAATCTCGGAGATGAACTTTCACAGCCACACAACTTCTTTCGCAGCATCTGATGCAGCGATGTACTCTGCCTCACACACCAAATCTGCCACTGTATGTTGCTTGGAACTTTTCCAGCAAACAGCTCCACCATTCAGGATAAACATGAAACCCGATACACTTTTGCTATCATCATGATCTGATTGGAAACTGGAATCAGTATATCCAACAAGTTTCAAATTAGACTCTCCATAGACTAACCACTGGTCCTTAGTATTTCTCAAATACTTAAGGATTGTCTTAACAACTTGCCAGTGTTTTTCTTCTGAATTAGATTGGTATCTACTCACTACTCCTAGTGAGTATGCCACATATGGTCTTGTACATGTCATGGTGTACATAATCGATCCCACTGCCGAAGCATATGGAATTCGACTAATACATTCTCTTTTATTAGGAGTTGTCGGACAATCCTTCTTAGAAAGATGAATTCCATGGCCTATCGGAAGATAACCTTTCTTGGAATTCTCCATACTAAACCTTTTTAGCACTGTGTCAATGTACGTAGATTGGGATAAACCAAGCATCCTCTTAGATCTATCTCTATAGATCTTCATCCCTAGGATGTATGATGCTTCTCCCAGATCTTTTATGGAGAATTGTGATGATAACCATGTCTTTATTCCTTGTAATGCAGGGATATCATTCCCGATTAAGAGAATATCATCCATATATAATACAAGAAATATAATAACAGAATCGTTAGCCCATTTATAAATGCAAGGTTCTTCTTTATTTTTAATAAAGCCATAAGATTTGATCACTTTATCAAATCGTATGTTCCAACTCCTAGATGCTTGCTTAAGTCCATAAATGGACTTCTGTAGCCTACACACTTTAAACTCATCTTCAGATATAAAACCTTTAGGCTGTATCATATACACTTGTTCTTCTAAATCACCATTTAGAAAAGCGGTTTTAACATCCATCTACCAAATCTCATAATCGAAGTGTGCTGCTATAGCTAGCATAATCCGAATGAATTTCAGCATTGCCACAGGAGAAAACGTTTCATCATAGTCAATACCATAACGTTGACGATACCCCTTAGCAACCAGACGTGCTTTATAGGTGTCAACCTTTCCGTCTGCACCTCTTTTCCTCTTGAAAACCTACTTACACCCTATGGGTTTTATCCCTTTGGATGGGTCAACTAATGTCCATACATTATTGTCCTTCATGGAGTCAAGTTCGGATTTTATGGCCTCAAGCCATTTATTAGAGTCAGTCCTTTGCATAGCATCCATATAGGTGATCGGATCCTCGTTGTTCTCATCGAGTTCAACAGATCATCATTCTGGACCAAGAAACCTAAGTATCTGTCCGGTTGATGTGGTACTCTACCAGATCGCCTTAATGGTGCATCTAAAATGGGTTTTGAGTTTGATCTAATCAACTCAGATTCTAAGGGTTCACTGGTTTGTGTTGTTCCTTCTACTTGATGAACTTTCTCAAGTTCAACATTAGAGCTATTTGTTCCTTCACTAAGAAACTCCTTTTCAAGAAAAACTGCTCTATTACTAATGAACAACTTTTGTTCTTCAGTATTGTAGAAGTAATATCCTTT